>JASVEL010013191.1:0-109407 GCA_032618575.1 Nicotiana noctiflora
AAAACACCAACATACTCCAAAACATCATTCAAACTTGTTTCAATCATCAAAACACGTCAAACAACACAAAAATCATCAATTCACCACAGATTCAAGCCTAAGTTTATCAAATTCTTCTAAAACTCACATTTGATAAAAAATCCCACCAAACGACGTCCGAATATCCTGAAAATATGTAGATAAATATCCAAAACCACCTAACAAAGCTACTGCAACTCTAGAAATTCCATTCCTACCTTCAGATCAAAACCTCACTCACCAACCGGAATTCGCCAAAATTCAATCTTCGTCAATTCTAGCCTAATTCTACATCGGACCTCCAAATTAAATTCTGACTTCACTCCTAAGTCACAAATTATCCCCCAAAACTACCCGAACCACCAGAACTCACATCCGAGCCCTCTAACTATATACTCTCTCCGTTTCAATTTATGTGAACCCATTTGACGGTGCACGAAGTTTAAGAAAAGAGAGAAGACTTTTGATCTGGTGTAAAATGAGGCACCTTTATTTTGTGTGGCTATAAATCATTGCATAAAGGTAAATTATTTCCAAATAAGGAAAGCGGTCATTCTTTTTGGCACGGACTAAAAAGGAAATAGGTTCACATAAATTAAAACATAGGGAGTAGTAAACTTCCGGTTGGTTTTTCCAAAACAAGCTTCCTTCAAAAAGGCTAAGTGCCATATTTCCAACTAAAACCAATCTAATTCTACCCGATCAACTCAAAATACTGATATTGAAATATAGAACAACATAATATGGGGAAAATGGGACGGTAACTCAGACGACTGGCCAGGTCTTCACAATGCGAAAGTATATTATTTTCTCCCTCACAAGTAGTTCATGGCCAGGAACCAAATAATTACATCTTATTATTATTGATATACGATGTATATTTTGATTAACATATAACGCCCAAAGGTGGATTCTCAAAATTTAGGTAACAAGTTAGTTTTTCTAACATGAGGGGAAGACATGATAAACAGTTGAGAAAAAGTTACGTGAAATGAATTATTATTTGTACATCAAGATCCTCGAATAAGATAATATGAACTTGAAGTTCATAAAAAAATAATTCATTTGCAATTTATTGCAAAGCATGCCAGACGCATTTGCTGGCCCAAAGAAAGTAACTATATTTTGTATGCAAATGATTCTATTAAGTTCTAGAAAGACAAAGTCGGTGGTATGCTTATGGTGTATAGACTAATCGGTTTCAAATCAACTTCTTGATAAAGAAGATGAGAAAATGATCATAATAAGGAGGCAAGTGGTCTAGAAGATCACATGACATAACACTTCATAAAATCTCATGAGAGATTCAGGTACCTGAATATATCAATGAAGAGATCTCTATGTTATGTCTTTATGAAAAAAGGAGGTTAGAACCGATATATAATATTCGCCGATGACATCTATGTAAGTATAGATGAGATTTTTAATTAATCTGTCGAATAGAAGAGACACAATTCAAATAGAGTTGGTTTCATATGAAAGACATGTAGTCCAAACACTTGAAAGTATAAAGTCAATGGTATGTGCAATCAATTTTCGATATCTCATATGTCTAGCATGACATGAAACTTGATATGCATCTAAAGTCTATTATATTGCTTATATGACTTAATAATACCTGAAGGAATTAAATTGCTTAAAGCATATAGAATTTCATAGTCATGAAGTACTACATCCTCAGTGCAATTTGTGCACAAATGTATCTTGCTATAACTATAAGCATGGTAATACGATAGCAAGAGTTTTCACCTCTATGTGAAGATATTGAACTGACGATTCTAACAAGAACATATGAAGACAATACATCTATTAGCAATGATGATTTCAAGCTGAAACAAATTCGTTCAAGTTAATATGGTTGATTTGTTTATCAAATCTCTACCAAAGATCTTTTGAAGATGGTGTACAAGATTGGAATGCAAATGCTTAAAGATGTGAATTGATGCTCTCATCAGGGAGAGTTAATGTGCGTTGCACTCTTTTTTCCTTACAAGGTTTTGTCCCACTGGGTTTTCGTTGCATGGATTTTAATTAGGCAACCAAAAGGCGTATTGTTAGATATGTGTACTCTTTTTCCTTTACTAGAATTTTTTTTCCCATTGGGTTTTATTTTAGTTAAGGTTTTAACGAGACATTCAAGGGGAGTGTTATAAATAGAATTGTATTTATAGTGATGCCTATATTTAGAAAAATTATAGGGTTTATTACTTGGTGGCTAAGTCACTCACTCTCTATAAATAAAGAGTTCTATTCCATTATAATTGATCTCAAAATTAATAAGAATTCTCTCCTTACTTTTCTACGCAATAATACTCTTCTTCTTTATATTTCATAACAGTCGTTTTTTTTTTCTATGTTAATTTTGAAGTGACTCAGCCTCTATTTTTTCCAAAATCTTGTGGAAGGAGCCAAGGGAGGTCCCCTTTCACATAAGACTTGGCCAATGCCTATTTTCCAGCTAAACTTCAACAAATCCATTTCCACTCGTATTTCACTTCCTCCCAAAATAAACTCACTGACTCACTCTAAAAGACACAACTAAAACCAATCATATTACACCTAACAACTTATCATTACTAAGATCTTATCAATGTAAAAGAACAAAGAAAGTAGTTCATGTTATCTTTATAATTATCATTGTCGGCATTGTTGTAAAAGTCGTAGTATCAAACAAAAACAGGAACAACATTTGGAATGGTAAGTAAGAAGTAGTAAGTTTAAACATAACCATAATAGCTAATAGTAACATATAGGGTAAGGAGAAAATAAAACACATTTACATATATCAGCAAAATAAAACACATCTGAATTTATGCTACATATCCATTGAGAGAAACTGGATGCAAGCTCTAATTAATAAAAGCTTTTCACATTGGATAATTTCTCTTCTTCCCCACTTTTTCTTAATGATTTGTTTAGTGTGCAATTATGAAATTAAAGTAGCCTCGAGCACCGCTCCTTGTGTTCAACGGTAATAGAATTTCCCTCAAACGCGTAAATTATATTTCTTGAAAAAAGGACAAAAAATACTGGCTGTCATAGCTAAATAAATAACCTAATTAAGCTTGTCATCTTCTATTCGTCTTTGCATGGCGCTAAGTCTTCAACAACAATCAAAGTGTTTGTATTTACAACCCCAAATCGCCTCTTTCTTCCTATTCACTCTTTTTCCCTTTTCTTCTTTTTTTTGCAGTTGCTTCAATTTTAAGTGCTTTTGACTAATGATTTCAAGAAAGAAAAAAGGGCATCAATGTACTAAGTTATATGTAAAAATACGAGAAGAAAAAGTACTCGAGCCTAACTCAACTTGAAAAGTTAGAATGAGAAAAATGACCTTGTTCGATATTAATTGATACAAGAACACACTTTGGTTGTTCGTGAGTTTCTGTTGAGTATTCGATTATACTTGGAAAAGGAAAATTAACGTAAACGTTGTCAAATTAGACATATCATTAGCGCAATAATAAATTTTTTTCTGTTTTACATATCAACCTAGCTAGAACCTTGCATCTGTTTCTGAAACCAATCATCTTAAAAAAATATATGCATGGGTGTGTGTGTGTGTGTTTTGGTCATATAACAAGGGTGTGAGAAGGTACAATATAAAGGGACAATAGGACAATATTGGAGTCTCAGGAGCTCATGACACTGTTATTAGAATTATATAAATAAAGGAATATAGTAGTAGTATTTAGCTAGCATAAAATTATTTTTGCTAAAGGCGTGTGAAATGGCATCCTTTACTATAGAAATGTTCGTGAAGGCGTGAACCATGACTTTGACTATTATTATTATCAGTGGCGAAGCTAGAAATTTTTTCGAGAGTGTTCAAATTTAAAAGAGGTGAAAAAAATTTTCGATAAAGAATATTCAATATATGTTATATAACGTAATATTTTACATATGTACATAGTGCAATTTTTCGACAAAGGGTGGTCGACCACCCTTATGTACATGTGGCTTCGCCACTGATTATTATATATATGCGAGAATTATGAGGCGTTACTCTTGCGGGTGTCCCAAATTTTTTAAGTCTATAAACTAATTATATATGCACACTGCTAATATACTCATCTCATTCCAGTTGATGTGACCATTTTTTTTTATTTTTTTTTTAAATAATGATTTTTTGTGAATAATTTAAATTAAAATTCTCATTTTATCTACAATTAAAAATTGTATAGTTACACAAAAGGTATGACATATTTCTTTTTAGCGGAAAAAAAAAATTATACGGATAAGGCATGGTTAAAAGTGCTTTCCACATTGAAAGAACATTAACGAGAAAGGAGATAAATAACATGGTATGTAAAAATGACATGAAATTTTTTTACAATGCAACATTGTTAGTAATATATAATTCCAACACGTATTCGCTCCTATAGTTCTCATCAGGGTACGCTGCATGTGAAAAGTTAGTACTGTAGTTGTTAATTCATGCGTGAATTATTTAATACAATTAAAAATTGAAAACAATGATTCTCTGTAGCAATTTTTAATATAAAATTATAAAGAGCCTCACATCTCTCACATGATTTAGAGTGTGAAATTAAGTCTCAACTCACCCCTTCCGCTCCTGCTTCAACAGAAGAAAAGGTTAGTATTTACTTTATGCTTTGACACTTCATTCACTAACAACAATCTTGAAATGCTGGCAATTGTCTGAAGTAAATGTGTTTCGTAAAATCTAAGAATTCTCTTTTACTTGTTCTTAAGTTGCTTTTTTCATTCCATATATACACTCAGATTTTAGCCAATATATAGGCTTACTTATGGTTTAAACAAGCTTATAATAGTTTAACCGTTACTTGCTTCAGACTCCGATTCTTTTGGAAGAAATGCAGGTGCATTTTTGGGTAAAGTGGAACTATAAGCAATTCTATTATTGTCATGCTTCTGTGCTTTATTCTGTCTTTGGTGTGAAATCCAAAAAGCTAATTTTCCTTGGTAGTTACTAGTTGGTAATCAGATAGAGAAAACTTAATGGTTTTACCTAGAAATTGCATTTTTTTTGTGTGTGTGAATATTTATCATAAATTGGCTAGTTTTACGCTCACTGTCAGCCTGCCACAACCTTCCGGCTTTCTTTATCCGGGCTTGAGACCAGCAATGTAAGCAATTTGTGAGTGTTTGACTATGTTGTTGTTCTATGCTGTGCAAGCTATCCAATTTTTAGAAATACAATGTGGTACTTTTGTGTAGTATAAGAAGTGCTTACTCAAAGATTTTGGCTTTACCTCTAACAGGAAGAGTGTCACTGAATTGTTGAAGTTTGAGGCAAGATGGTAGAGGACAAAATAGATGGCAATGAGGTAGATCAATGGACAGAAATTCCTGGGATATTACAACAGAAGAGTATGGAATGTTCTATTAAAAGCAAAAGTTCATTGCGAGCTCGTTATTCCTATGGAATTATATTCTTGATAACAAATCTTATAGCGTGGTTAGTACGTGATTATGGAGAAAGGGCTCTTCCTCTGCTTCGTTGTAAGTCGAAATTCTTATTCTTCTACATTGTTGGCATTGCATTCTTTCTGTCAAATATATGATCGAGTGCATTAGCTAGTAATAGGGCAGCTTGGTGCGCACTAAGCTCCCGCTATGTATGGGGTCCGGGGAAGGGCCGGATCACAAGGGTTTGGTGTATGTAGCCTTACCCTGCATTTCTGCAAGAGGCTGTTTCCATGGCCGAACCCATAACCTCCTAGTCACACAGAAGCAACTTTACCGGTTACGCCAAGGCTCCACTTCAAGTGCATTAGCTAGCAATGTTTGTGGCAAAACATTCTGCTTCCATAGCTACTACAGAATGTTGCATGCTACGGAAATGAAATAACCTACTTAGTTAGCAGCCGACCGCTCTACCCCTGAGCTACTGAGGAACACTAGGAGATTCGATCATATAGAGTTCTATTGATCTTGTCTCAGACCATGACCAAATGTTGCCTCTGGAGGACGATCGAGGCATGGCCATAAGGATCTTTTATGACACAATCAATAACTTATTTCATTTTCAATTAGGCCTTGTGCACATTTCCTTCTTGCATATGGCTTAAAACTTTGCTTTTTCTACAACTGTTTTCAATGTTTTCACAATATATTCCACTTGAAATTATATGATATACTTCTTATACTCATCTTGTTAACTAAATTACCATTTAGCTTCTTCTGGTAACTCTAACATGGACTCTGATTCCTGTTTCCCCCTTTTTATGCAGATTCAAAAGCATGTGGAATTGACGGAAGTGAATGTTCTCATACGATGGGGGTTCTTCGTGTGAGTTTAGGTTGCTTTGTATCCTTTTGCTTAAAAATGAAATGACTTCTCTCCTTTAATTAAACTCAAAATACTATGCCTCAGTAGGCAGAATATGGCCTGATTGCTCGCATTGGTATATCTTCAATTTGATCTAAAACAATTTCCAGAAATCTTTTGAGTACTACTTATCTATGATTTAATGGTAAAGAAGTTCCAGAATGAAGCATGTTTTTCATGTGAACATTTGGAACCTTTCTTGCTGTTCTTTAACGGTATTTTTCAGTTTGACAGAATTCTTTTGTTCTTGCATCCTTGACATACATTGTTAGATTTTCTTTTTAGTAATGTTTCTTACAACATGTTTCACAAGCAAATTGTGTGAAGTTCGCAATACATGGCATTCTGGATGGTGGTTTTTGAAGTTCATTACGCTGATAATTTTTATGGTGATCCCATTTTTTGTCCCCTCAGACTACATCCAGTTATATGGTAAGTCTCTTGAGGATAAATGCAATAAGAAAATCTCAAAGCGAATGCTTAAGTTTTCTGATCACAGCATTTCATTTTAGCTTCATGCAATATAGAATGCCCGTTTATATTTATCCACTCATTGAATACAAAATGTAAACGGAAATTGCTCTCTTTCGTGCAGGTGAGGTAGCTCGAGTTGGTGCAGGGTAATATTCACATCTGTCGTTTTACTTCTCTTCTCATCGATTGTCACAACATAGCTAGTTGCAGTCCATGAAGCAAAGTGTAGGACTGAAATTTTCTTAAGTTCATCTTACACACAAGGCATTTCGTTAATTGGTTTATCAATAAAAGAGCAACAAAAAAAAAAATTCCTTCCTATAGAGCTTGAACTAGATAGTTGAAGGAGACAACCACTAGTAAGGTCAACAATAGTGGCTCAAAGTTTTCAAATTTCCTTATATGTAAACAACATTGTTAATAATCTTATATTCTGTTTATGGACCTGCAATGACCATAGCAATTTAAAGTTCAACACTGGTTTTTGTTATGTATTTGCAGGGTTTTTCTCGCCCTCCAGCTGATAAGCGTGATCGAGTTCATTACATGGTGGAATAACTATTGGATGCCTGACGAGAGAAAGAAACAAAGGTGTGGTTACACTTTAATACGAAAAAACATTAAAAAGCAAATCTTTTGAAACTCCTGTTATACCATTGCTACAATGTGTTTCTGAGATTCTGGTTTCTAAGACCATTTGACTCAACTATGGTTGTTTCTACCAGTTTTCACAAGTGGAACCATTAAATAGTATAAAAGGTACTATATGTCTAATCATCTCGAGGCCTTACTCTTGAATCATTTTTGTCGTAGCAGCTGCTCTCTTGGCTTATTCATGTCGACAATATGTTACATCGCGTCCATTTGTGGAATCCTGGTGATGTATGTGCTTTATGCCTCCAAAACATCATGCAGTCTGAACATATTCTTCATCTCATGGACTGCAATTTTGCTGGTAGTAATGATGGCTGTATCCTTACACTCTAAGGTACGCTTTTATAACAAACTAGTTTGCTTGAAAATAACTAAATGTGTTATTAATACCTGTTTTTCGTTTTTTTACAGGTAAATAGAGGACTCTTATCTTCAGGGATTATGGCTTCGTATGTTGTCTTTCTCTGTTGGAGTGCTATTCGAAGGTCAGAAACATTGTGCTTAACTTGTTCACCTCTTAATGTAAAATCAATGAACAAAATATATAATACTTTTGCTAGGGGTATTCGAGTTCCCCACTTCCTTATTCTTTTGAACAATTTTGAGATATGCTTTAGTACTGTTTGATGATTGATCATCTATAACTAGAGCATATTTGATAATACGAGCAAGTGAGTGTGCATGTTTAAAATGATAACTTACAATTCATCCCCCTTAATATATATATAGTGTAGCTTTTTGGTTGTCACTTAAGTGATGAAGTCTAATTTGATTACACTTTGTTTACAGTGAGCCAGCCAATCTAAAATGCAGCCCTCAGCAACAAAACAGCGGGAATGGTGGTTGGACTACTGTAATTGTAAGCGTCTTTTCTTCTTTTACTTACTTCTAGTCATGCTTCTTCATCTAAATTTATGCATGTTAATATCATTAAATTCAGTATCTTGCTACTAATACTTAGCAATAATAAGGCAATTTTAAGAGGCATACCGAAGACAGGCATAGTTTTTGTTGTTTTGTTCATCAAATGGATCTTTAAATATCGTCCATACACCTTCGATATTCCTGCAGAATGTTATCACTGCCAACAGTCAATAGATAGAAAAAGGCTAGCATGAATGCTGAAATTTCTGAATGAGAACTGAAGCTAGATATATATAGTTGTCGACTATAATATCCAGTAGAACGTAGGAATTGGAATGAGCCTTATCCGTTGCAGTGATCAGTATAAGTGACACTAGAAATGTTTGATTGCCATGAAACACTATATATATACCTTTGAAAACCAAGAGAAGATAGTAAACATATTATAACAATTGCAGATATGCATAATCATATATTTTATCTTCATGACGACATAATCTACTCAACGAATCAGTACTTATCGTCAAAGAAGAATCCACTACACTACATAATTGGTAGAGACCTCCTAGTTAAAATTAAGTCATGTATTTGACACTATTGATGTTTGCACAAACCTGCAACAGATTCCCATTTCTCATGGGAGGACACAAATAAGGTGTTTAATCAGCTCTGTCTTCATCTCTTATTGCACATATTTGACTGACTCATAATTATTCTTTTCCTGGTTAATTATAGGGTTTCTTGATTGGTATATGCGCCATCGTCATGGCAACATTCTCAACTGGCATTGATTCACAAACATTTCAGGTAGCTTATATATATCCCTTCAGATATACTTTTATAACCCAATCTGGAACTCTATATAACTCAAGACTAGACTGCAAAAGCCAATGTAATTTGATTGACTCACATAGATAAAAAAAAACTGAAGCACTTTCAAAACTTGAAAATATAGTCGTCGCGCCTAACAGTTGGACAGAATGCACAATCTGAAATGATCTAAATGTGTTTTTTTTTTACATTTTTGCTGAGACATGACTACATTTTTTTGCTTGTGTTATAGTTTCGCAAGGATAAAGTTCAGTCGGAAGATGACATTCCATATAAGTACGGATTCTTCCATCTAGTTTTTTCCTTGGGAGCAATGTATTTTGCTATGTTATTCATCAGTTGGAATCTAGATGGCTTGCCAAGAAAGTAAGTACATTTTAATATTCTCCCATCAACACATATTATTGAACTTGTGCTAGCAACATTACTTTGATTCATTTTCTTGTTTTAATAGATGGAGTATTGATGTTGGCTGGGCTAGTACATGGGTGAAAATAGTCAATGAGTGGTTTGCTGCTACAATCTATTGTAAGTTAATGTATCCTCTTCTCATTTTTTAAGGGCCCGATGCATTAAGCTTTGGCTATGGGGTCAGGGAAAAGACTGGACCATAAGGGTCGATTTGTACGCAGTCTTACCCTGCAAGAAGCTGTTTTCATGGCATGAACCCATGACCTCCGGGTCACATGATAATAACTTTACCAGTTACGCAATGCTCCCTTCAATGATGCCTATATATTGCAGAAATTAAAAAATGCCAAATGCTAAGTCTGGTCCCAAAAACACAGGTAGCTGTCACATGTATAAAATAACCAAATCAGCAACTCACTTTACATAATATCCACGGGGCACCAACTCGATGAGTGGCTGAAGTGGCATCACACTGGTGTTTTAAGGACCTGATTTAGCGTACTCTTGCAAATTTTTTTTCAAATTTTATGTGATGACTGATGATATATATGCATGATTGAGTTATTTTTTTCGTTACAAAAATCAGTTTTAAAACGAAAGTTGGATTACCATCCGAGAAATTAATCCGGAAAAAGTATGTGCAATTCATGTATATCTCAAATATATTCTTCACCTCTCTTGAATGTAGTGTGGAAATTGATGTTGCCAGCAGTAAGACAGACCAAAGTGATGGATCATGAAGAGCCAGAAGAGGAAATGGACAACTCAACTTCAGTGTGAATTTTGCTGATGGATAAGTGTGTTGTAGCCAAAAGGTGGTAAAATGGGTAAAATGAGCAACCGATGAATGACAAAATTTACATGAATTCAATGGTTGATAAATGGTTATTTTGTGTTACAAACAAATTTACAGAGCCAATTATCACCCTTTATTTACCCATTTTACCACTTATTCTGTATCATGTGTCTGTCTTCTTTTCTTCATTGTTCTAAGGTGGTCATGTCCAAAATTTAAGCTAGCTGTGGCTTTTAGGCCGTGTAGATTCTTATTATCATGGGGGAGTTGAAGAATAAAATCCCCCTATTCTTTTTTGTGGTTTCAATCTTGTTGCAAGTGCTTGATTTAGAAAGCTTGAAGTTGGGTTGGGCCGATCAGCTATATAAATTTTCATTGTTCATGTCGCTTCATTTAAGTTTGTTTATATTCGTTAGAATATATTTTTTTAACAAAACTTCGAGATTCTTTACGATCGTTAGGCTTAAAATACACATACTAACATAACTAGAACTTAATCTCGACTAATTCACATTGCATGTCATTTCAAAGTTAGATCACCATACAGTTATTGTTGGTAGGACAATGGTCAACGTGTTTTAGAGATAAATAGGAAGACAAGAACATGAAAAGCTCATGAGCTTAATGTTGTCGCTATTGTGTTAAAACACAAAATAAGAAAGATTATTAGAATAAAACTTAAAAAACAGTAAAGTATAAAAAAGTTATTTTGAGTCCACAATTTGCTTGTGCGTCTTTAAGGAATTTTAACCCCCTTACACGTTGCCAAGGTAATGGATTAAATCTTCCCAGGATGAAACGGAATAAACATTCCTGCAACAGTGGCAATACATACTGCAGGATACCAACAAACACAAAGAACGGAGCATAATCACACTTACGATTTTAGAAGAGATTCTACGAAATAGAATGCAGGATTTTCAAAAGGAAGGAAGTTCTGCAATTTTTCAGTATGGAAAACGAAGCCATGCCTCAGAATTTGTAGGCATATTGGAAGAGGTGTGATGTTTGTTCAAGAAAGAAAAAACCAACGTCCATCGTTTTTGGATTTTAGATTTCAATTAATTTTGTTATTTAACTGACTGGCATTTAACTAATTATTAAATAATTAGTTAAATAAATTTTATTTAAAAATAATCTTATCGATCATTTGACAAATCCAAAGCCAAAGTCTAAGTCGAGCCGAGCGAGCGAGCGACGACGGCGCGATGACGCATTCTCTTCAACTCCTTTTAAGAGCTCTAAGAAGTGATCTTATATATATACACACAAATGTAGTTGTCCCTCACCAATGAGGAACAAAGTTCATTTGACAAGGCTCACTTGATTCAAATTTTCCAAATTTTTATTTCCCTTCATTTATTTCCCACAATTTCCCAATTCACACTCTTAGACTTTAAAGCCCAATGCTTAAAGTCCAACAATCCCACACATGAATGGGAATGGATGTAACAAGAATGATCATAGATGAAAGTGGTGTGATTTGTAAGTAAGGATTAATTGCATCTGGATAAGTAGGTTTCCCTTATAACTTTCTATAGTGAACATATGTCGGATATACTCGGTCAATCAGTAGGTTTGATATCTTTGAACCGTCGAATTTTTGTGTATGCCAAGATAACCATATGTCACACAACCAACCCTTAGCCGTCTTTTGGTTCTCATTGTTGTGTTCGTTTTAGCCATGACACTGTCTGATTTCATAAGTGCGTAGAGAATTGGCCTTACAGAATTCTCGTTGAAGCGACTTTCACTTTACACTTATATAGGTGATTCCTAAACGTGTAATCCTTTAGATTGAAACTATTTGATAAATACCATATCAAACTTAGGCAACAATTAAAGAACATGTAAAGTTCTATCCTTCATACTAAACATTGTCTTCATCACGAAAAGGGGCCAAAGATTTTACTTTGACAATGTTGAACCGGTCAGTCACAACTTTGTTTGAGCTCCTTGAACCTAGATCTCGGAATATCCAAAATTCTTAGGTAGAGTTACCGCCATGTTGACTTGTCCTCGATCATAGTCCCATTCCCTTAGATGATTTCTCACTCCCTCTCTAGTTAAGCCTTTTGTAAGCGGACCCGCCATATTATCCTTTGATCGTACATAATTAATAGTGATAATTTCACTAGAAAGTAGTTGTCTAACAGTGTTATGTATTCGTCGTATATGACGAGACTTTCCGTTATACATGACTCTCCCTACCCGTTCTATTGCAGCCTCACTATTGCAATGTATGCACATAGGAGCCAACGGTTTGGCCAGATTAGAATGTCTTCTAAGAAATTTCGAAGCCATTCAGCTTCATCGGCTTTATCCAAAGCTATAAACTCTGATTCCATTGTAGAGCGAGTGATGCACGTCTGTTTGGAAGACTTCCAATATATTGCTCCTCCACCAACAAAAAATATATCCACTTTGTGGACTTTGTTTCTGTTGAGCCAGTTATCCAATTTGCATCACTATATCCTTTGATAAATGCAGGACATTATTGTAGTGCAAAGTGTAGTCTTGGGGATATTCCAAATATCTTAGAACTCGTTTTATTGCCACCCAATGATGTTTGTTGGGATTACTTGTGAATCGACTAAGTTTACTTATTGCACAATCTATATCAGGCCGTGTACAGTTCATGATGTATATTAAGCTTTCCAACATATGAGCATACTCCAATTGAGACATGCTTTTACCTTTATTCTTTATAAGATGATGGTTTAAGTCAATTGGAGTTCTTGCACTTCTAAATTCCAAGTGTTTGAACTTTTCAAGTACCATTTTCACGTAATGTGATTGATACAAATCTAGACCCTGAGTCCTCTGGATTTTAATTTCTAGAATTACATCGGCAACTCCGAAGTCTTTTATATCAAACTTACTAGTAAGCATACGCTTAGTAGCTTGAATTTCGGCAATGTCTTTGCTCATTATTAGCATATCATCAACATATAAGCAAACAATGACTATGTGATTTGGAACGTTCTTAATGTAAACACATTTATCACATTCATTAATCTTAAAGTCATTTGATAATATTATTTGGTCAAATTTTGCATGCCATTGTTTGGGTGCTTGTTTTAGTCCATAAAGAGACTTAACAAGTCGACACACCTTCTTTTCTTTTTTCGGAACCACAAACCCTTTAGGTTTGTTCATGTAAAGTTCTTCCTCTAGATCACCATTTAAGAAGGTTGTTTTTACATCCATTTGATAGATTTGAAGACAATACAAGGCGGCTAACACTATTAGCATCTGAATGGATGTAATTCTTGTTACCGGCGAGTATGTGTTAAAATAGTCAAGACCTTCTCGCTATCTAAATCCTTTGACAACAAGTCTTACCTTGAATTTGTCAATAGTACCATCATCTTTCGTTTTCTTCTTGACAATCCATTTACAATCCAATGTTTTGTTACCTGGAGGAAGATCAACCAATTCCCAAGTATGGTTGCTCAATATGGATTCTATTTTACTATTGAAAACTTCTTTCCAATATTGTGCTTTTGAGGAATACATTGCTTCCTTAAAGGTTCGAGACTCATTTTCTAGCATGAAAGTCAGAAAATTTAGGCCGAATGAAGTAGATGTCCGTTGACATTTACTTCTTCTCGGATTTTCCTCATTAGGCATACCATCTGTTATTTCCTCACGAGGTCGTTTTGGCTTTTGGTAGGTCAATTCACTTTCCTTTTTATACGGATAAATAGTTTCAAAGAATTCAGCATTATCTGATTTTATTATCGTATTAACGTGAATCTCAGGATTTTCTGATTTATGAACCAAAAATCGATATGCCTTGTTATTGGTTACATATCCAATGAATACATAATTAATCGTTTTTTGAACTATCTTAACCTTTTTAGGTCTAGGAACTTGTACCTTAGCTAAACACCCCCACACTTTGAAGTACTTCAATCTAGGCTTCCTTTCTTTCCATTTTCATAAAGAATGGACTGTGTTTTTACTATGAGGTACACAGTTGATTATTCGGTTAGCTGTAAGTATGACTTCTCCCCCACAAGTTCTGTGGTAAACCATAACTTATCAACAATGCATTCATCATCTCTTTCAATATTCGATTCTTTCTCTTCGCTATTCCATTAGATTATGGAGAGTAAGGGGTAGTTGTTTGGTGAATAATGCTATTTTCCAAACATATTTCTTCAAAGGAGATTCATATTTGCCACCCCTATCACTTCTTATCATTTTGATCTTTTTGTTTAGTTGTGTTTCAACTTCACTCTTGTATTGCTTGAAAGCATCAATTGCCTCATCTTTATTATTAGTAAATAAATATAGCAATATCTCGTGCCATCGTTAATAAAAGTAATAAAACACTTTTCCCACCCCGAGATGGTTTTGACTTCATGTCACAAATATTTGTGAATTAAGTCTAAAGGGCTTGAATTCCTTTCAACTAACTTATAAGGATGCTTAGCATACTTTGACTCCACACATATTTGACATTTGGAATTAATGCAATCAAATTTTTGGAAATACTTCTAAATTTATCATTTTTCGCAATGTTTTGAAGTTGATGTAATCTAAGCGAGCATGCCATAAAGTGTTTGACTCAAGTAAGTAAGAAGAAGCAATAACTTTATTGATAGGAATTACTATTATATTTAGCTTAAAAACGCCCTCATTCAGGTTACCTTTTCCTACATATACATCATTCGTACTTAGTACAATACTACTAGAAATAAAAGTATATTTGGATCTATTCTTTACAAGAAGTGAGGTAGACACAAGATTCTTGCGAATTTCTGGAACATGGAGAACTTGGTTTAGAGTAACAATTTTTCCCTACGTCATCTTGAACGCAATCTTGTCAACTTCTTTTATTTTGGTTGTTGACGAATTTCCCGTGAAAATTGTCTCGTGGGGTCCTGTGGGGGCGTAAGAAGAAAATAACTCCTTGTTAGCACAAACATGGCGGGTGGCTCCAGAATCAATCTACCATTCTTTAGGATTTCCTACCAAGTTGCATTCAGACAACATGGCACACAAGTCCTCTATTTCTTCAGCATTTTCAACCATGTTAGCTTGATTCTTCCTCTTCTTACATTCTTTGGTGCACGACAATCCACGGCCTTATGCCCAGACTTTCCACAGTTGTGGCAATTACCCTTGAACTTTTTCTTGCTTGGGTAATTCTTTGGTCTAGAAGCCTTCTTTCTCTTCTTATTTTGTGGCGCCTCCTCAACAATGTTACCCCTTATTATTGTCGAGCTTCCACATGTCTTCTTTTCAGCATGTTGTTGTCTTCTTCTATCCTCAAACGGACAATCAAGTCTTCAAGTATCATTTCCTTCCGCTTGTGTTTTAGATAGTTCTTAAAGTCTTTCCACAGCGGAGGTAACTTCTCAATGAAAGCAGCGACTTGAAAGGCCTCATTTATGACCATACCTTCATTAATAAATTCATAATTAATAACAAATAAAACTTATTAATAAAATTATTGATTCGGATCATACCTTCAGCAAGGTGGTCTTGCACAATGACTTGTAATTCTTGGACTTGAGTTATGACCGACCTAGTATCAATCATCTTGAAATCCAAAAAAACTTGCAGCCACGAACTTCTTACGTCTGACATCCTTAGTCTTGTACTTCTTCTCAAGCGTATTCCATAATGCTTTTGAAGTTTCCATGACACTATAGACATTGTACAAGCTATCTTCCAAATAACTTAAAATGTAGTTTTTGTATAAGAGATCAGAATGTTTCCATGCTTCAGTTACAACAAATCATACGTCATCCGGAGTGCCTTCAGCCAAGACCGGAGGATCCTCCTTGGTGAAACGCTGCAAACTCAACGTAGTAAGATAGAAGAGCATCTTCATTTGCCAAAGTTTGAAGTCAATACCGAAAAACATTTCAAATTTTCTGCTGGTGCCATAGCATGAGCAGGAGTTAAACGGCTTGACGAGGTAGCAACACTCGTAACAGTAGAACCCGTTCCCGCAACATTTCTATTAGTTTGGTTTTCATTCGTCATGTTTCTCTAGAGTTGGAAACAAAACAGAACTTTGTTAAATCAGTGAAGTTTTGATATCTTCAAACTAAATACAAAACACGTAACAATGTTGAAGTTTTTATATACTTCAAACCCGTACGTTTATTATTTCGGTAAAGTTTTTATATACTTTAAACCGGACAGAACAATTATTGGAGTAGAAAGCACGAAGGCTTTAGTTTCCAAACCAGTATACAAAATATAGATAACAGTTTAATATATAATTCAACACAAAAATATTAGTACAGAATTCCTTAAGCTTGTTGTCGCAACTCTGTTAAAACACAAAATAAGAAAGACTGTTAGAATAAAAACTTGAAAAACAATAAAGTATAAGAAAATATTCTGAGTCCACAATTTGCTTGTGCGTCCTTAAGGAATTTTAACGCCCGCACACGTTGCCAAGGTAATGGATTAAATCCTCCCATGATAAAAATGAATAAACCTTCCTGCAACAGTGGCAATACAAACTGCAGGATACCAACGAACTCAAAGAACGGAGCAAAATCACACTTACGAATTTAGAAGAGATTCTGCGAAATAGAATGCAGGAATTTCAGAAGGAAGGAAGTTCTTTAATTTTTCAGCCTGTGGAAAACGAAGCCATGCCTCAAAATTTATAGGCAATTATTGGAAGAGGTGTGGTGTCTGTTCAAGAAAAAGTGTCTATTCAAGAAGGGAAAAACCAACGTTCAACGTTTTTGGATTTTAGATTTCAGTCAATTTCGTTATTTAACCGACTGCATTTAGTTAATTATTAAATAATTAATTAAATAAATTTTGTCCAAAAATAATCTTATTGATCATTTGACAAATTCAAATCCAAAGCCGAAGCCGAGCGATGACGACGACGCGAGGGTTCATTCTCTTCGACTCTTTTTAAGAGTTCTTAGAAGTGATCCTATTTATATATACACACACAAATGTAGTTACAAAGTTCATTTGACAAGGCTCACTTAATTCAAATTTTCTAAATTTTCATTTTCCTCCATTTTATTTCTCACCATTTCCCAATTTACACTCTTATACTTTAAAATCGAACACTTAAAGCCCAATGCTTAAAGTCCAACACTTAATTGAGAAATTTTACTCATTTCACCCATACACCCCTTATACAATTTTATTTAGTTCACATACAATCGAATATGGTATAAGTTGGATCAATGTAAGTGCAATAATAGTCAGGTGGAAAGAATTGTCAATTCAAGTTTATTATATACAACAACCACTTAGTAAAATTTTATTAATGAAGTTTGCGGATGATAATATATACGCACATCTTATTTTTACCTCGAAGGAGTAGAGAAAAAATATATTATATACTGATGATGAATTAAATCAAAAAATATATTTAAAAAATTATAGTTAAAGAGGAAAAAAGGTTTGATTTCCCAAGTACTAATATATACTTATTATATAGTGACGTTCTTAGAAGGGAGTAATAATAGCATCCAATTTGGGAAACAGAAAGAAGAAATGAAAATTAAGAAATACCAAATAAGATGGAGTAGGTTTACAAGTTGGCTACTATATATCACTGTATTGGACCTTTTACACTTAATTTCACTTTTCTATAGAGATGTGTACATAATCAAATTAGACACTACAGGGACTAATTAACATGTGTTATATAATGAAATATTGATGAATTTTAGGATAAGATAGTTTTTTTTTTTTTTCAAAAGAAGAGATGTGACCACTTGTTAAATATTTTTATTATTGCAAATACTGTCCAAATAATCTTATTGTTGGCTTGACTTTCCTTTCAGTACATAAAGTATTATAAAAAATTTGTTAAGGTTCTGTTGTACTTGCTACACTTAGTAAACTCCAACAACACCATTCTTGAATCTCACAACAAATCCACCTATTTACATACAATCACATGTCTATATAAAGAACCAGCCTTTTGCTTATTTTCATATTCAATCAAGGAAAACATCTCAATCCAAAACCAACAAGAAAACAGATATAGCAAGTTCTAAAAATGTTCAAGCAATCATCATCCTCCTTTTTTCTTACATTTCTATTTTTAGCCATCAAATTTGCAGCATTTGTAGTTGCAATTGATACTGTAACACCACAAGAACCAATCTTGGAATTATACATGCATGATATTCTGGGAGGAAATAATCCAACAGCTCGGCCAATAACTGGTTTATTAGGCAACATTTATAGTGGACAAGTTCCATTTGCTACACCACTTGGTTTTCAACCTCCAGAAGATGGCATAGCAATTCCTAATGCTAATGGTGCTATTCCAACATTCAATATCAATGGTGTTCCATTAGGGACAGGATTAGCAGGTACAATATTTGCTGGTGGAAATAACAACAATGGACAAACTCTCAATACTCAGTTAGGCCCTGATGGCTTAGGACTTGGCTTCGGAACGATCACTGTTATCGATGACTTCTTGACTACATCACCTGAATTAGGTACTGTTGACACGTAATTTTATACCCTTCCTTTGTAGTTTCAGCGTTTAAACATTAATTCCTTTTATGTTTCACTTTATTTGCACTCTTTAAATTTTGTCCTTGTTAGCCAATGCACTAAATTTCGCCTTTAAAAGTAGTTGGATGAATTTTTCGTTCTTATAGACAAATTTAGCCCACTGAGCTAACCGTGCACATCTTAAATAGTGGCGTCAAGAAAGATCATTTGTGCAAATGCTCCTTTAGGGCAGGGCAGCCCGGTGTGCGAAGCATCTCCTATTTACGCACGGTCCGAGAAAAGGCCGCATCCCAAGGGGTGTAAGTAGGCAGTCTACGCTGATACAAGTATCAGTGACTGATTTTACGGTCGCACTCGTGACCTATGGGTCACACGAAAACAACTTTACTGTTGCTCTAAGGTTCTCTTCTAAATGTTCCTTTAGGAGATGATATTGAGTGATTTTAACATATTTATAGGTACCCAAAATCTTGGAAAAGCACAAGGAGTATATGTAGCAAGTTCAGCAGATGGAAGTACTCAAATGATGGCATTTACAGCTATGTTTGAAGGAGGAGAATATGGTGATAGTCTTAACTTTTTTGGAGTATTTAGAATTGGAAGTACAATGTCAAGACTTTCAGTTACAGGAGGAACTGGTAAATTTAAGAATGCATGTGGATTTGCTGAAGTTCGTTCACTTATACCTGCTGGTCAACATGTTACTGGTGGTGCTGAGACATTGTTGAGGATCACTGTTCATCTTACTTACTGAAACTTTACTTCTGTGTGTATTACTTATAGGGGAAAAGACAAGAGTTTATTTTAATTTCTGGATTGTTTTTATGTGATTTCTGTTTATATCAGCTTTGGTTTGTGTTTCATATTCTGTCTTATTGTTGCAGTGAATATAAACAGATATCTTTTGGTGTTCATTAGTATCCTCTCTGAATGCTATTGTACTCTTCTCCCTTTGAAGTATTTCACTATGGACAACCCAGTGTATTAAGCTCCCGCTATACCAGAGTCTCGGAAAGAACCGGACCACAAGGGTCTATTATACGCATTCTTGCCTTGCATTTTCGCAAGAGGTTGTTTCCACGAAAACAGACGGTCGTGTGTGAGTCAGCTGGGAAAACACAAGCTTAATATATCTTTCTTTATCTTTTTCATATCTGAATGTCTTTGTCGAGTTGGCTGGCATCTTTCGCTCTGTTTTGTCTTTCATTGTCCGCCTCTGCCTGAACAGATACATACTAACCCACCTGAAATAAGGTAAAAGCCTTCTTTCCAACTTTGCATTCCTGCAAGAGGTTATTTTCACGGCTCGAACTCGTGATCTCCTTGTCACGTGGCAGTAACTTTGCCACTTACACTAAGGCTCTCCTTCGAAGTATTTCACTATGAGTGATCAAAATTTAACTAATATACGGTGAAGGCGTGAATCCAGATTAGTTGGTTGACTTCGTATAGCGGATGGTTAACCCAAAAAAATGGCTAATAATATTGATAGTGCAAAGAAAGTTATTTTCTCAAGGTACAGTTCTACCTATCTGAGTTATCAATCAGTTCCCTCTTTTTCTTTTTCCTTTTCTGAATCGCACTTAGCCTAGGTGTCCTAATGGCACAATGTAAGATTGTGAAACTAGGAAAATACTGCATATATTTTCCCTTTAGTTTTAAAGAATATAAACACCAAACATTGTAACAACAGCCAATTGAAATGTAATATAGAATTTATTGCAGATATAAAGAAAAAAAATTGAACTAATGAAGACAAAAGAAGTGTAGGTTCAAAGATTACCAAAAGTGAAAGAAGCTAAATAGATATTTCCATAAGATGAATTCTTTAATTGATATATTCTCAAATGCAATGCAGATAGCAAAACTTTATGGAAATAACAGCAGAAACACAAAAGTTACAGGTTTTAAATACAAAAAGAATTCTATAACAAATACATGTCAAATGACATATAGGACATGAAATATCTGATTTTCATACATCATCAATGTAATTCAAAAGCTGCTGCTATTTGCCTGCTTCTTGCATAAGTAGCCAGGGGCGAATCTACATTGTCCTAAGAGTTTTCGTCGAAAAAGTGCACTGTGAATATCGGTAAAATATTAAGTTTTTGAGCTATATAACATATATTGAACACCCTTTTGTCGGAAAAACTTCTTCACTTCTTTCAAGTTTGAATACCCTTGGGACATTCCTGGCTTAGCCACTAGTCACAGCAGTTTGCAGTTCTATAGTTGCTTCTTCAGTTCATCTGCAACCTCCAATTTAGATGCACAACAGAGTTAATGCCTATTGCCTGTCAGTAAATTGGACGTCAAAGACAATTCATGATACGATAACAAAGAAATGAAACATGTTAAAACACCGATAGCATAATTCAAATGTACGCGACAAGATTAGAAGAATCAGCAGTTTACCTTTCCGCTATAGTGTATTTGCAGTACTGTCAAGATTTGGTGAAATGAGGCTCTCGGCATAGACAGTTGCTGCTCCAACACCAGATTCCATGTTATGAATCTCCACACTTTTGTATACATTATCTACAGCATTATACACCATAACACGTGATCCATCGTGCAACAACACTTCGCCACTGTCTGATATACACAATGGTGAAATACGCGACCCTATTCCCGCGACTGTATAAGGAAGGGAAACCAGTTTAGTCCAAGACTCTTTCACATTATATTCTTTCATTACCCATACATCCAACTTAACTTTGTAATAGTCACAAAACAAAGAAAGACATCCCTTTAATTTCCCTAATGCCCAATTCAGAATCCCAGGTTCAAAATCAGTTGAGTCTGCCAATGGCTTTGAGATGGAACCATTACAATTACCAGGATCATAATTAGGCAATGCTAAATTTCCATATTTCTCATTTTTCAAACTAAGTGAAACTATATCCCAATATCCATTACTATGTGCTACTGCCCAATGAAGTGATCCATCCAAAAATACAGCAGAATCAGAGGAAAAAAGTGCATCACTATATTTATTCATCATTTTCCAAGAATTAGCCCTCAAACTATAAATCTTGATATTGGCACCATACACATACTGAACACCATAAACTCCATAAATTTCAACCACTTTGTAATCATCACTGTACTCGTCATAACCAAATCCATACGTAACATCACATCTCGAATACTCATGACCAGAAAAAGGCAGTTTCTTGGTTTTTCTAGTAGATGGATTCCACAAAAACAAGTTAAACGTGTACATGCCAATGCACATGAAAAACAATCCATTACAAGAACCAACACCTGCTATTATATTCGATCGATTCCAAGGGATATAGAGCTCATCAACACTAGATATGAATTTTTCATGCAATACAGAATAAAGGGGACAGGAATATAAAGTATGAGGAAGATACATGGAAAGTAAAAGGAGTTTTTTGTGTGAGAAGTTGTTGTTTGTTTCTGATATTTTTAAATGGGATTTAACAAATTGAGAGCTTGAAATTAAAGAAAGCCATGATTTTGAAACACACTTGAACTTCAAGAGTGATTTGACTGGTAATCTTGAGAGTATTTCTATGATGATTTCTAGTGGAAAGTTTGGACTCTGCATTTGATCTTTGGTAATTGAGGTTTTGATATCATTGCTTGTAGCCATAAATTGCTTTAGGATTTGAAGAATGCTCTCTCAATTGACCTATCAAATGATCAATTGACAAGCTGCCAACAAATCAATGTTCCAATGGTCAACTCTGAGAATTTTATTCCATGTCTTACACAATTAAAACTGTTGTGTGGGACCATTTTAATTTATACAATTGCCATTTTTGATTCCCTCTAACCACTTTTTGGTGCTTTTCTTTTTCTCTTTCTTTTTCTTTTTCTTTTTGCTTTTAGTATTTTTATTTATCTTTTCTGATTTCATTATTTTTAAAATGAATTTCCACCCTCTTATGCTCGAATATACCATACATTTTGTCCAGCTTAGTCCTATCAATGCCACATAAACTCGTTACTGTATAGAAGTCTAGAATAATTATTATGAACATGTTCCCGTATTAGATAAAATTATACGAAGACAGATAGAGTTCACTTTAAATGTCACAAATTAAAAGAGTTGAAAATGAAAGTTTCACTTATCAAAAAGTCCTTGAACTTGGCCATCGCCTTTTTTTTTAGTTTATTAAATATTTAACAAAGGCTAAAATTTTCATTTTTGACAAGTGTAAAGAAAATTGCTTAAAGATTTATTTAAAGGATTACTTTAAACCGATTCTAAACATTACTACATTTTTATCATTTTCTCTTAAAAAGACTTTATATTTCATGTTTAAGTTACATGTAAGAGACCTTATTTGCTTTTCTTTCTCCAAAGAGAAACACATTCCATCTTTTGTTAACTTTTCTTAAAGTAAACTCTTTTTGTCAACGGTCCGATGAAGTTTCGTCTAGTCATACTATCTGTAATAGTAATTCCCTAGGGTTAGATAGTACTAACGCCCCAGGAATAGACAGTATACGATCTAATAAATTATTTTCATCCGGTCGAAACGATCAAATTACATATTTTTTTATTTCACGGCCAACAAAATAGAAATTTGCGTGTGTCGCAAATTTTCGGCCAGGACGGACCGGGCTCAAAATCGCCTAATATTTGTCCTGGACATCAAATACTGCCTAAGAAATTATTTTCACCTTGCCGAAGCGATCAAATTACATTTTTTGGCATTTATATGTTATACAAGTTACACTAATTATATGAAACTTCTTTTTCTCTAGTAAATCTATGAACCCCATAAAAATTAGTCTATAAAGCATCTTAATTAATACAATTAGTCTTTAAAAAAAAAAACTTTCCTAGAGCATTGTTCTAGAACGTAAACGTGCCGCCCATTCAATCATCAAATAATAAACATAGATCAGTGTCACTTTGGGACTGACAAAACCAAAGCAAACACAACATTCTCAAACAATAACCAGATTCCTACTTGAAGAATCTGTAAAATCAATCACAAAAATGCACAAGCACCTTCCACCACCACCACCACCACCAACCACCACCAGAACCACCGCGAAAATCTCAACACCCTTTATCCTCATTGCCACCACTCTCTTCTCACTTCTCCTTATTCTTTCCTTTACCTTTACTTCTTCTCCCACCCCACCACCCCACCCTCCTCAACCCCACCCTTCCCTTTTCCCCAATCACCAACCTCATCGTCTCCTCTTTCATCACAACCCAAATGACCAAAATGCCCTTCTCCCCACCCCACCTTCCATTGCTTACCTCATCTCTGGATCCACTAAAGATTCTTCTAGAATCATCCGTTTGCTATTTTCCATTTACCATCCAAGAAACCAGTATTTACTTCATCTTGATAAAAAAACTTCTCAATCTGAACGTGACAATCTTGCACTGTATATTCAATCTGTGTCACTTTTTAAAGCTGCACAGAATGTGAATTTTATTGGTAAAGCTGATTTTGTATACCCAATTGGCTCTTCTGCTTTGTCTGCTACACTTCATGGAGCTTCCCTTCTTCTGCGCGTATCTCATCGTTGGGATTGGTTTATTAATCTCTCTGCTGCTGATTATCCACTTGTTACTCAAGATGGTATGAAATTTATGTCTAAAGATTTACTCTTTTTTTTGTGAAATATGTGTAAAGATTTAATCTTTTTGGCGTTTGGTATCTTTACTAATTTGTTGATCTCTCTAAACTCTTTGTTACTGGATTTAGTGGGCGTTTGGACATAAGAATTTTGAAATTCTGGAAAAAAGTGAAACATATTCAAGTGAAAATGTTATTTGAAAATTAGAGTTGTGTTTGAACATGAATATAATTTGGAGCTGTTTGTGAATTTTTATAAGTGATTTGAAGTGAATTCTTTTGAAAAACAGCTTATAAGAGTTTTAAATTTCCGAAAAATTCGAAATTTCGAAAGTGCAATTTTTTTATGGCCAAACGGGCTAGTGGCTGCTGATTGCCCATTTGTTATTCAAGACTCTATGCACATTGGATAATGTATAAAGTGTTTTATCTGTTTTTAGTGTTTGTTGAGTAACTGTGATGTGTTAATCTTTCGGCAGTTGGTATCTTTACTAATTTGTTGATTTCTGTGAACTGTTTGTTACTAGTTTTAGTGTCTGCCCATTTGTTTTTCAAGACTATTTGCATATTGGATAATGTTTAAATATGTGTTCCTTTTTTGTGTTTGTTGAGTAACTGTAGAGTGTATGTATGAATAGACAGATTTTTACTCGCGGGGTTAGGATCCTAATTACATTTTGCTGAAGTTGGATATTTATTAGTAGAACTTATATAATGTGAGTTTGGACCTTATGCATCCAAATTGTTATCCTTTTTCTTACAAGTAGCAACTTTGTGTCGGCATTCAACTCAATGTTAAACAAACAAAGACTTATCCAGGTGACTTGAGCTTGTCTTGGCTCTCTTCTTGGACAAATGCAAAACAAAAAAAAAGTGATTAGGATATTTAAATTGTTACTTTAAGCTTTCAAGTTATCTTTATCTCAAGAAATTGCTCTCCTTGTGACTTCTCAAAAACAAAAAAAATATTAAACAGATAGAACAAGTGCTACACTTGATCTTAGCCAAAAGCCGAGAAAGGTATCGAAAAGAAAGAGATATTACTATTCTTTTGGTCAAGGGTTTATTAAATTATATAGATGTATGACCCAAAGAAGCCCAGCACTAGTGAATAGCTAATTGTGAACTTGTTCCAGTTCCACAAACCGGAGTAATCTTTATATCAAGTAAAGTTGGTTCATTTCCTGTTTGCCTAATTCAACAACAATTTCTTTGAGCCCCCCCCCCCCCCCCACACACACACACACAACCACCACCACCACAAAAAAAATAAAAAATGCAAAATATTATTTTTTGAGAAATTTCATTGGCATTTGGATTGGCTATTTGTAGGAGGTGGTAAGCTGGTACTTTTGTTAATGGTTGTTATATTGTGCTGTTGAACATGGACAGATGGATTTCCTTTTCTGCTATTGTTTATTTACTTGCAGGCATTACGATTTGATCTAATCGATGTTAATCTAATTGGACTCATCTCTCACTACAGCGTGCTTGCACTTTGGTAATGACTGATGAGTTATCTGATGCTATTTACTTTTGATTTTTCAGATCTTCTACACATTCTGTCATATCTTCCCAAGGATCTTAATTTTGTCAACCACACAAGCTACATAGGGTGGAGAGAGTATGGCCATTTCCTTTTCGTATTATAAGTTTCTATCTCTTTTGTTTAAGCAGCAACAACAACAACAACAACCCAGTATATCTCTTCTGTTTAAGCATATTTGAATATAGTTGCTTTAGATCTTAATATATGACTATGTTGGATGTTCCAGGTCAAGGAAGTTGAAACCAATAGTTGTTGATCCTGGGCTCTATCTTGAAGAGGAAGAGGAAGTATTTTTTGCAACTCAGAGAAGGGAACTGCCCGATGCTTATCAATTATTCTCAGGTCAGATTGTGACTGATGAAGAATGAATATGCTTGTGTTATTTAATCTCCTTGAATGATTGATTAAAGAAAGCAATCTTGCTATGAAATAGACAACTATAACACTGAGTCACAATCTTTACTCCTGCTAAAAAGAAAAGGGTAATAAATGAAGTAGAAAATAAAGATTTAAAAGTGACTTTGAGATGCAACTAGAGAATTTTGGTAACAGTAATGTTTTTAGGTCCATTTGTCTCTTAGGGCTTGTTTGGTATGTGGGATAAGGGATAATTAATCCTGGGTTAAATTTGAAATGAGTTTATCCCACGTTATAAAATCGTTGTATAACTAATCAGGTTATTAGTTATCCCGGGATTGTGGTGTTATTTTTATCTCTACGGGAGGGTGGGATAACAATCCCGGGATAACTTGTTTCCCGACTTAACGACCCCTTAGTAGTTAGCAACAGCAAGCAAAACCACTTGTTTCAACAAGGTCTTCTATAATATATCAGTTACTACGCATTTTTGCATTTCTCTCTAGAAAATATCACCAAAAGGTATCCACTGAAGCAGATGACTGAAAAGTTTAACGTACTTAAGAGGGCATGACTTTGTTTCAGTGTTTGGTTAGAAAGCATAAGCATCTGAGTGTCCCTAAGTGTCCATCCTTCTCCAAGCCTTCATGTAGAATTTGCTAAATTAGGTGGCCATGACTCTTGCCAATTGGTTACACTCTACACATAGAAAAATGACTTTAGTTTGGAATCAAAATCTTTCCGTCTCTGAATCTACAACATACCTCCGATGTTCCAAGAGTATTATGTTAGCCTTGACCTTGAAAAGCCCCCTACTTTTTTTTTTGGAAACTAACCTTTTTGGTTAAGTAACAATAAGGGCAAGGAAATGCGAAAATGTTGGAGTGTTTTTGGATACTTTAAGAAATAAACAGATTTTAAATAAGGAAATAGGCATGGAGGTGTGAAAATGAAATGATTGCTGAAGTAAGGAATTAATAGAAACTTGCTTGAATGGTTGATATAAAGCTCGTGAAACTGTGAAAAGATATTTCATAAGATACACATGCACACAATCTGTTTACACAATTTAGTCTTCAAAATATCAAAGGTCTATCAAAGCTTCGCATTTAAATGGAAACATAGCTTGACTTTATCAAATTATGACTGCATTTATTAGTTTGGCAGTTGAAGAACAAAAAGATGCACAGAGAGACTAATCCCGAGAGATACCCCTTCTCTTCACTTTTCTTACCCTTTCTTTCTTGGAAACAGTTCTTGGGGTAATTTCTCTGTTATACTTTCCTCCATCACTTCTTATCTGATACCGACCCTTCATCCTCCTCTGCGAAGTCCATTTCGCCCTTCATTGTTACTCTATGGCGAAGGTTACTGACACAACCGCAACCATCTGTACTGATAACTTCTTCTAGGCGGCTAACATTATCCTTTGTTATTACCTGAAAGTCAGCTTGAGTTTACTCTTACTTCAGCAACGAAAAAACTTCATTCCTCAACCTCAACTTCTTCTTCCATCAAAATTTACCTTTGATTGCTGATATTTCCTCCATGAGAGGGGTAAGACGAGATTTTCCTTTTATTTTCTGTAGAGCTAATGGATTTTCTTAGATGTGGCTGATACATAACTCATGTCCTCAGCTTGCTATGATATCATTGGTAAAGGTACTCAAAGTCTTTGATGGTGGAGATTCACCTGTTTTAGAAGAGGTATAAGGAAGGTGTTAGGACTTCTGTCACGACCCCAAACCCCCGGTCGTGATGGCGCCCAACACATTGCTAGGCAAGCCCGACCATCTTATCCAATTACCAGCCAAGTATAATTAATACTGATTAATCGGCGTGATTAGCTTGTTTTCATAACAAATCAAGAAGTGTAGAAATGAAATACAAGAACACAGTCCCAACCAAATCGTGGTGTCACAAGTCTGAGCCTCTACAAATGAGATCTACTACATAATCAAGTCAAAGCAGAATGGAGACAACAAAATGATAGATAGGAAGAGATCAGGTACTTTGGACGTCGGTAGCTACCTCGAAGTCTCCACGGAATGTGGATAATAAAGCAGTTGCGATAGCTCAACTACCCTCCTGAACCTGTATATCTGCACAAAAAGTGCAGGGGAGTGGGGTGAGTATATTTCAACTCAGTGAGTAACAATAATAAACAATGTACTGAGGGTTTGGAACCCCGTACTAGCACTTCACAGTGCTTTATTGAGTTGAGACACGCGTTCTCTGACGGGCGTAGTGACATTGTGATTGAGGGTTCGGACTTGGTCCTTCCCGGCTAATAGAATACTGTGTTGTATGACTATTAATGAGATTATAACTATACAATTGGGCTAATAGCCATGTTTGGGGCCTTGTGCCGATCTGTAGAGCATTAGGGAACCTATAGAGCTAGGTGACCCTTATATCATGTTGGAAACATACACTCAGCCGTAGCTCTAGCTGTATAACATAATATGAGCCCGTACTAGATGTGTACATTGAGAGAGATTATCTAGGGTGGAATTCCCTGTTCTAGCTGAGTGGGCCTGAAAGGCCAAGTCTATACCGATTGAGATGAGATAGGGTCAAGGACCCACTATGAGATGTTATATTGGGCCCGAAAGGCCAAGTCTATATTAACCGAGACAGGGTCAAGGACCCATTGTGATATATTATATTGGGCCTGAGAGGCCAAGTGCATACTGACTGGGTTAGGGTCGAGGACCCATTATGAGGTATTATGTATATAGATACCTATATTGGATCGGACTGCACGCCGCAGTAATGTACATGTAATATACATGTAATATACATGTGGGACGGACTGCACGCCGCAGTATTATTGCGCTTGGGCTGTAGGAGCCCCTTCGGAGTCTGAGTCTGCACACATTCCAGTGAGCGCTGGTATATTATGGGATCGGGCTGCACGCCGCAGCAGTATAATTATATATGTATATATATATTGGATCGGACTGCACGCCGCGATAATATTTGTGTGGATCGTGCTGCACGCTGCGATATTATAGTGCTTGGGCCTAGGGAGCCCCTCCAAGTCTGTATACACCCCGGTGAGCGCCGTCGACGTTAAATGGAGAGGGCTGCGCGCCGCTGCTGTATATGTATTCGTGCGGGCTGCACGCCGCATCATTATACTTATTCATATCCTTATACCTACTTAAATACTTATACATTATAGACATATGTATATATCTCTATGTATTGAGATGACTGTACACCGCAGTGGTGCGAGTAAGGGTTTGGTCAGTGTGGGACCTTGTTGAGTTAGATGTGGACTGGAGACCAGAGTACTCATTGTAGATGACTTACTTGTGGGGGTTTGCCTTAGAACTTTTTAGTGATAGTACAGGAGTTCTTACTTTCAGTTATTGCTTATTATTATTACTCACTGAGTTGAAATATACTCACCCGCTCCCTTGCACTTTTTGTGCAGATTCACAGGAGCCCGAGAGCAGTTGAGTTGTTGTAGCTGTTGATCCTTATCTACTTTTGCGGAGACTACGAGGTAGCTGCCGGCGTCCGCAGAACCTGTTTTCTCCTTCTTTATCATTTTGTTGTTTCCATTCTGCTTAGTCTGGAGTTTGTAGTAGATCTCATTTGTAGAGGCTCAGACTTGTGACACCACGATTTGGTTGGGACTGCATTCGTGTATTTCATTTCTACACTTCTTGATTTGTTATAAAGACAAGCTAATTATGCCGATTAATCAGTATTGATTTATAATTGGCTGGTTTAATTGGATAAGATGGTCGGGCTTGCCTAGCATTGTGTTGGGCGCCATCACGACCAGGGTTTGGGTCGTGACAAGTTGGTATCAGAGCCTAGGTTAACAAGTCTCGCGAGTCGTGAGCCGGTTGGTAGAGTCTCGTGGATCGGTGCGGGGACGCCTGTACTTATCCTCGGGAGGCTGCAAACCTTTTAGGAAAGCTTCAAATTCTTGAAATTCTTATCGTGCGTACTTGATTCAGTTTGAGGTATGATTCTTGAAATTCCTTCTACACGTTGATGTGCGCACTCGAGTGCTTAGTGATAAATTTGCCTTGATGGCTTATGATTTCTCGATTAAGGGCGAGATGTAATCTCCGTAAGTTTTATGTTGGGCCGGTCTGAAGGACTTGAGGCCGAATCTTTGCCTATGGCTTGAGCACCGAGGTGCTAATTTTACGAGTTGGTATTATGAACTTATATGTTTAGTATTGTCCCTGATTGTGGGAATGGCGGCTAGATAGCTATGTAATGAGTATGTTGGTACTGTGTAATGTCTATGGCAATGGAAGGTATACAAAAATATTAAGGAAAGAAAATGTTCTTACTTGGTGGAATAGCCCAGATAATGGAGGGTTGAAATGTATGTGTTATGATTCAAATAGGTGAAACACATGTCCACATATCAATTTTGATAATATGATACAGGTGGTATTGAGATTAATGTTGTTGATATACATTGTGATGCTTTGTCAATTTGTGGACGTGTCGTTAGCATGATTTTGGTGGTTCTCTGGCAGGTGGATATGCCCAATTACAAAGGAAACTCTACCGAAATTTTTGAAAATTTTGGGACTTAAAAAAAAAAAAAGATGTTGTCGCCTAAGGAATGGGCTTAGCTGTTGCGTGTGAATGAATACGAGAATTGCAAAAGAGTTAAGATTTCGATGATTCGAGTCTCCGCCAAAGTTTGTAAATAGCTCGAGTTTAATCTCACTATAACATTGGAGCATCAATTGAGTAAGAATGCTACGAGTGGCTAAAAGTGCTTTGATGTATGGCTCCGAGCCAAGTTGGGGAGGTTGTTATTGACTAACTGATTGCACTATTGTGTGCTATGATGGTTCTGTCCCCAAGTATGTTTGGGAAAAATTCTGACGAAGGTTATGGTGCTTCGTAGATGTGAGAAAATACTAGGAGGTTTTGAGTGGCTATTGCTAAAGAATGTTTGATGTATAGAAAAAAAAGATAGTTAATTGTATCCGTATGTAATCATGTTCTGCGGTGTCAGAGTTCTATTAAGGCCTGAGTGGTTCTGTTTAATAAGGCAGTTGAATTATAACTGGTTAAGGGTGAATGACGCCCGAGAATAGCCTTGCGGTGTTCAAGATTTACGCTTGCAACAGTCAGGTGCCTTAAGACTGTGTACGTGGCTAAAGACCGTGGTTTTAGTAGAAGAAATCAAGATTTTTGTTATGTTATGGGGATGATGAGATTCTTAGTATCCGTATTGAAAGGTAATGATAACAAATTCAAATCGCAGGAAGTTCTTCAAAACAAAGTATTGTAGAATGTGGTATTTCTGGGAAACAATTGAGATAGTATTCAGTGGCCTATGGGTCTTAGATCGTATGGTCTTATGTACGAGTCTTGTGTGGTAACATGGGTTAAGGCATTGTGGCGCTACAGTAAAGACTAGTATTAAATTAAAGATGAATCAGAAAGGAAATTGGGTAAATGGATCAACTTGTTAATAAAACGAAACGGTATGATAAGGAATACGATTAATTCCTGGTATATGTTTGAAGTAATGAGTCTCGCCGATATTGTGCAATAAAGCATTTGAGTATTGGCAGTTGTGTAGCTCGGTATGGGTATAAGGACTCAGCCCTGGCAATTTAAGTTATGCAATGTAATTGGGAGAAAGGGTTTGTGATGTGTTTTACCGTGGTTTGAAAATGAGTGTATTTCCTGTTGGTATGTAAAGCTTGGAATGTGTAATGAGTTTTCTCTATATGGGATCATGAAAGTCCTTGACTAGTTGAGTGCGCCGATTTTGCGGCGTAGGGAAAGGGATATGAATTTTCCCTGTTGTTTTAGTATGGTATGGTATATGCGATGTGTTATGGAAAGTTGATAACGGCATGTTCAAGGTTTTGAGATCAATTCATTATATGGGAAGTCATTAAAACCCTCAAGCAGCGTGGGCAGCTGCAGATAATATGAGAATCAATCTTCCTCGTGATTTAGGAGAATGGTACTGCTATGCTAGTATTTCGGCAGAGTCTATGGTAAAAGGGGCAGGTAAAATAAATTGATAATATCTAGCGGTATGGTGGTATTCTCCCGTTGGATCGACTGTAATAATTGAGTCGTTGATGACATAGTGAAATTTATGAATGGCTTTCGTGGTATGAATGGACGCTTGAGGTGCGTTATGTAATCGTACGGTGAAGTACGGAATCAGGCATAGTGATTCCTGTGTTATGTATGTGTTGGAGACTAGAAGTTCTCGTAACCCGCCTACGTAGCGGTGGTATATCGTGTGTATCGGCACAGTGTAGCGGTTATCGGAAATTGGAAGCCCTAGTGGCTATCTCGTCACTTGCTATGACGAATTTGAATAATGATATATGATTGCAGGCTGGTTGTCATAAGTCAGGTTGTCTAGACTAATGTGATATGGACTATGTCAGAAAAATGTCACAAACTGCGTGGCAGAGTGCATCAGATCATGCTCCAGTAGGGTAGATGTACCCTAGGGCCAGCGGACGGCTGGTAGGTATTACTTTGTCAGTTGGGTCTTCGTGGCGGATGTCAGTGTAATCTTGATTCAACTCCAGTATTGAGGAACTTTGTCGGATGCGTTTCATGTGGCCGAGCTTGAGGCTATATATATATGTTTGTTGCAATGATCAACTTGACTCGATGTGCATTTTCCTTGCTAGATGTATTCGTGGATCGGGTGGCACGCCGCCACAGGTATAGTATTTGGATCGGGTGGCACGCCGCCACATGTATGGTATTAGGATCGGGTGGCACGCCGCCACGGGTATGGTATCTGGATCGGGTGGCACGCCGCCACGGGTATGTTATTGGAACCGGTTGCACGCCGCAACCGTGTGATGTGGAAAATATAGCTTCCTATATGTTACCTTATATACAATAGTTCCTAGCTTCCGAGGAATAGTCCGTATTGGTATCGCTCGGGGAATAGCATATCTGTGTGTCTTTTCAGGATTTGATAGTGTATATCAATTGTATCACCGCAGGTGTGATTGATTGCTTGAGTTCGGACCTAGATATGTGCGTGGCTGGCCCTTTTGAGCATGGTGACTTGAGGTGCTCCATGAGTAATAGTGTTTGGATAGAATCATGAGTTGTGGCGAGGCCACGTGATGTTATGACCTTTCGAGGAGGATTTAGGTACTCTAATTCTATAATGTGAGACGAGATCTCAGTTATGTGTTGTGATGGTATTGAAGAATTTGAATTATGGCTCTTTGTGCGAGTCGGTTGTCATGATTCGAGTGTGTTCAGATCCTTCTTATTGGAGCCTGTGTTGTGCTCGTTGTGGCATAGGCCGATGTTGAGGTATCATGTCACCGGTGTGGTGTGTTATAACCGAAATGATCATTCGAGTCATTAATGAGAGCGAGCATATGTTATTTCAACTCGTTAGAAAGGTAATATCGAGGTTTGGCTCCGAAACTTATTGTGGTATCAGTTTTAAAAGGGAAATGGATTCATGAATGGTTGACCTGAGAGATGGGTTCGATATATCGCGTGTGCGGTTGCCGTGGGCAGGATATGAAGGTGTTGGAATAAGACTCTATCTAATGAGAAAGGTTTTTCTGTTAGTACTTGGTTACCTTGGGCAATTGTTGTGACCAGAGGCCATCGTCTCGAGCGATTGGGTTGTTTGATACATCATGTGATCTCACCCGGAGTGGCGAGTATGGGCTATTACAGATGGTTCGGGTGTATCCTGAGTATAGGCATGAGATTAGCATTTGGCATATGATTTCAGAAAGTGCAATGTGATTTATGGTTCAGATGGTCTGTGGAAATTCAACTATACTATGTTATCGGACTTATGAAAGATAGGGTGAAGTGGTATCACCCCGAGTATATACTTGGTGAGGTCATTCAGCTATTGTGTTGAATCTAGTACAACTCTGGGTCCGCTCGAGGACGAGCGTTTGCTTAAGTTGGGGAGAATGTGATGACCCGGCCAGTCATCATGTGAGTTATCACCTCGTTATTCCCGTTAAATGCTTGTTAATATTTCAATATGCATGTTTGGCGAGTTTGAGTCAATTCGGGTTGAGTTTAGTTGGAAATGAGACAAAAAGTCTCTTAGAAGAAGGAATAGTTGGGAAAAGTCAACTAGACGTTGACTTGTGAGTTAGAGAGCTCGGAATCGAATTCTGATGATTCGGTCAGTTCCGGGAGGTCATTTATGAGCTAGGAAAGCGATCGAAAGTGAATTTGGAGGTCCGGAGTAGATTTAGGCTTGAATTGGCAAAGTTCGTATTTCGGCGAATTCCGGTTGATATGTGAAATTTTGATCCGACGGTCGGAATGAAATTCCGAAAATTTCTGTAGCTCTGTTATGTCATTTTGGACTTGTGTGCAAAATTTGAAGTCAATCGGACTTGATTTGATAGGTTTCGGCATCGAAAATAGAAGTTGGAAGTTCTAAAGTTTATAAAGCTTGGATTGGAGGTTGATTCATGATTTTAGCGTTGTTTGTTGTGATTTGAGGCCTCGAGCAAGTCCGTAATATATTATGAGACTTGTTAGTATACTTTGTTGGGATCCCATGAGGCTCGGATAAATTTTGGAACAGTTTTTGGAAGATTTGTTTTTGCCGTTTTGGGCATAAATATAATGATCCAAAGGTCTATTTTAATTCTAGAGATTCAAATTTGATTTCGAGACGTCGAGAATTTAGATAATGAATTATAGGACTGATCTGGAAAGTTTGGTCTAATTTCATCAAGTCGCGATTGGGTTTTTGACGCGAAATGTGAATTAATTGTTTAACGAGCAAAATTGATGTTGCACTGAGTAAATGAGATCCAAATTCAGTTTTGTTTGAACCACTGGATCCGTATCGAAATTACGGAGCCATAAGAAAAAGAATCGTCGAATTCCGAGTTCGTATGATGGAGTTAGAGCCATTTTAGTGAAAATGGTTGTGTGCTGCAATTTCTGTATTGCTGCTGCATTTTTCTGCAACGTATGAATAGTAATTCCCGCGCGTGAACAGTAACCGCGCGGGTGAACAGTGTCGACGCGCATGAACAATACCCCGTGAACAGTGACTCCGTGAACAGTAACACGGGTGAACAGTAAAATCCTGGACAGAATGGCATTTCATCCGGGAGCAAAACTATTTTTCCACCATTTGTGGTCATTCTTGAGAGCTTTTGGACGGGAATTGAAGGGATTTCGATGGGGAATAATTGGAGGTAAGTTTTAAGTGTTAAATACATGATTTTATCAAAGAATCTTCCATTAATTCTCTGAATTTGGGTAAGAAATCAAGAAAATTAGGGCTTTGAGCAAAAATCTTAAAATGGGGATTTGAAGGACCATTTGTGGTCCGAATTGGGAGTTCTTGGTATGTACGGACTCGTGGAGAGACGAAGATTCCGAAAATGTGAGTTTTATAATTTTTCGAGAAGCGTACCAAAAGTCAGGTTTTGATAACTTTGTGGGTTTTGATGCAATTTGGGTTATTTCGAATGGGTTACGTGAATTTTCGCTCAAAATTGCCCAAAATCCGAGATTGGAACTCACTAAAATTGATGGCTAGTGTTTTAATAAGTTGTCCAGATTTTTTTCCCGATTTACTGTTCATACGCGTGGGTGAACAGTCACGCGCGGTTACTGTTCACGCGCGGGACTGTTCACGCGCGGGAATTACTATTCATACGCTGCAGAAAAAATGCAGCAGCAATACAGAAATTGCAGCACACAGCCATCTTCACTAAAATGGCTCTAACTCCATCATACGAACTCGGAATTCGACGATTCTTTTTCCTATGGCTCCGTAATTTTGATACGGATCCAGTGGTTCAAACAAAACTGAATTTGGATCTCATTTACTCAGTGCAACATCAATTTTGCTCGTTAAACAATTAATTCACATTTCGCGTCAAAAACCCAATCGCGACTTGATTAAATTAGACCAAACTTTCCAGATCATTCCTATAATTCATTATCTAAATTCTCGACGTCTCGAAATCAAATTTGAATCTCTAGAATTAAAATAGACCTTTGGATCATTATATTTATGCCCAAAACGGCAAAAAAAAAATCTTCCAAAAACTGTTCCAAAATTTATCCGAGCCTCGTGGGATCCCAACAAAGTATACTAACAAGTCTCATAATATATTACGGACTTGCTCGAGACCTCAAATCACAACAAACAACGCTAAAATCATGAATCAACCTCCAATCCAAGCTTTATAAACTCTAGAACTTCCAACTTCTATTTTCGATGCCGAAACCTATCAAATCAAGTCCGATTGACTTCAAATTTTGCACACAAGTCCAAAATGACATAACAGAGCTACAGAAATTTTCGGAATTTCATTCCGACCGTCGGATCAAAATTTCACCTATCAACCGGAATTCGCCAAAATACTAACTTTGCCAATTCAAGCCTAAATCTACTCCGGACCTCCAAATTCACTTTCGATCGCTTTCCTAGCTCATAAATGACCTCCCGGAACTGACCGAATCATCAGAATTCGATTCCGAGCTCTCTAACTCACAAGTCAACGTCTAGTTGACTTTTCCCAACTATTCATTCTTCTAAGAGACTTTTTGTCTCATTTCCAACTAAACTATCCCGAATTGACTCAAACTCGCCAAACATGCATATTGAAACATTAACAAGCATTTAACGGGAATAACGAGGTGATAACTCACATGATGACGGGCCGGGTCATCACAACTTCCTTAGTTTTTTAGTGGCAGTATTCTCTTTTATTTTGTTACGGGTCTCTTCCAGATTTGAATGAGCTTTTTATCATTGGTAAAGGTACTCAAAGTCTTTGATGGTGGAGATTCACCTGTTTTAGAAGAGGTATAAGGAAGGTGTTAGGACTTCCTTAGTTTTTTAGTGGCAGTATTCTCTTTTATTTTGTTACGGGTCTCTTCCAGATTTGAATGAGCTTTTCATCATTCAAAAGGTAGGAGGTGGGCGAGGACAGGCTTACTTTTTATGAAAATATCTTGTTCAGTTTTCATAGAAACCACCTAGCAGCATAAGAGTAGCATTAGCTCCACTTGTATTGTTCTAACAATATTTGAGCCTATTTTGCAAACATCAAAGGCTAGCTAGTACTCTTTCCTCAGTTATATGGATTATTTTGTATCTTATTGATTTTTAGAAACTTTGTAAAGTCATACCATGTACTATCCTATTGTGTGTTACTGGTTTAAATATGGGTATAAATTATTTAATTCTAGTACTAACAAACTTGTCTTCGTGGCTCCAGGGTCTTCATCTGCTATTTTGAGTCGGAAGTTTATCGAGTTTTGCATCTTAGGCACAGATAACCTACCAAGAACTCTACTGATGTACTTGTCAAATACACCATCCTCGGCATCTGTTTACTTCCCTACTATTTTGTGCAATTCGCGAAAGTTCAATAAAACAACAATCAACCACAACATGCAGTATGCTTCATTTAACTCAAGACAAGAGACTCGCAAGCTCAACTCTAGTGACTTCAATGACCTAGTGATGAGTGGAGCAGCATTTGCCACACCGTTTGAGGCAAACGATCCGATGCTTGACCAGATCGACCATGAACTTCTCCACCACAAGTACAATGAACCAGCGCCTGGCGGATGGTGTTTAGGTGACAATGAAACTGATAAATGTACTCTTTGGGGAGATGCTGAAGTTCTAAGACCAGGTCCAGGAGCAAAGAGGCTGGAAAAACACTTCGTTGAGCTCTTCACTAATGGTACATTTCGGTCTAGTCGATGTGTCTACGAATAGAGCTCCTCAAGATGAGCAACACACGCAGAAGACGAAGATTCAATGATACTTTCTTTTTGCCAAGACTCGGAAAAGATTCGCACAAGCCACCAAGTGCATCATGTAGTTTTATGTCAGCAATTTTGACAAAAAGCTGATTGTTGTATATTCAGTGTTTTTAAAAGTGAGGTTGTATATTGGATTGGCTAGTACTGTTGAGGCAATAGAAATCAATTCCCGCAAATTTCTTCATGTCTGAGAATGATTTTTTTTTCTTTTACATTGTGATAGAGCATCTATGTTATCTATTATCCTCTCTTTTAAGATGGTAATTTATAGTTTCATTGCATGACCATACTTTAGAATGCATTCTCGGCCTGTTAGCTTGGACCTCGAACTTTTATTATCAGTTTCATTCAACCGCAACTATTCTTTGTTACTTATTGCTTTATCTCCACTAATCCTTGAGCCGGGTATCTATCGGAAATAGTCGCTCTATCTTTTTAAGGTAGGGGTAAGGTATGCGTATGCATAACCCTCCCAAGACCTCATTTATGAGAATACACTGTGTTTGTTGTTGTTATTCAACCACCAGAGTCATGATTTAGTAAGAAAATGGGGGCATAACTCAGACTTCAAAATTAGCTATGAAGTGAGTATTGTCCAATACCATATGAGGAGGCAATAGTCATCCCCTTAACCAATGCAGAACATTTAACAGCTTGCACAAGCAGGGTTGAACATCTGGAAAGTGGACAACATAATAGGAGGGATCAACATTGGGTAAACCAAGACAGATTGATCCGACTCTGGTACCAGGTTAACGATATTATTTGTTGCATGTTGGGATACATTTGGTGTTCAATATATTCCCTGATGATAGTATAATGGGGTGCCCTTTCTATGGCCAAACTATCACTATGGACATGCTAGGAGTCGATTCAAAATTTTCAATTATGTTGCAATACATGGGGCTGCTTCTTTGTTCTATCATGATTGTGCAAATTATGTTAAGGAAATGAACATTGAATCTAATTCAACCTCAAAAGCGAGCTTCTAAAGTAAGAATTGTTCAATGTCATATAAGACAACAACCATTCCTCCAATCAACATGGAACACCCTTAACAGATTTCACGAGTGTTGCATCTTTTCCTGATATATAACAAGTACGTCTGTTCTTGCATATTTGAACTACCATAACTGTTACAAACTCTGAGATTTGTGGCTTACAACTTCTCCTCTCACCACACCTTTCAACCACTGAAAATTAGTACATAAGTAGTATCTGTTTAATCTGGATGGAAAATTGAATGACAAAAAGCAGATTGAATGTTCATGAAACACTTGCTGGTGTGGCACTCATATCACTTGAACAATGCCAACTTGGAACTTGAAGGACACAAATATTACAACTTTTTAAATCATAAATAATAGTAGGAACTTATTATAATAGAAAGAAACACAAATCTTGATACTTTCAAATAAACTTGTAGCAATTAGGGAAAAGTATCTTCTCAAGGGTCCTGTCAGCATTGTAAATACAACTCTCATGTGTTGCCTAAAGGCCACTAAAACAGTTGGCTCTACTTATCCTACAGTACAAGAATGTATTGCTTTACGCCATGAACATATTACTGATCTGATGGTAGTTTCCTGCCCTCTATCACTACCAATATTCTGGACTATCTATCTGGTCTTCTCGTCTTCTCATATGTAACACTTGGTTAAAACACTCCAAACAAAGTAGCAACAGCAAATATTAAAAATAGGATTCCGCCCAAGTAGCCAACCTGTATCGAAACAAGATGAAGATGCTTAGAATGCAAAATACACTTGTTTTGAGCGAAAAAAAGGAACTTCTAGAACTGTCTTACCAGTTTCTCAGAAATGTAATTCGCAAGAAGCCCGCCTCCTAGTATTGCAATTGATGTCGCAACCAGGTGTCCGGCAATGGCACCACTTGCCACGCCCCACGGAGACTGCAAAAGAGAGTCAGTATTGCAGTGAGGAAGTGAAAGTTGGAGATGTTTCAAAACTGAATTTTATCGAAAGCTAGAAAGCATATTGTTAGTGTTGAAATGTCCTAACAACTGTACCTGAGCTGCACCAAGCGCTATTGTAGCAAGCATCGATCGATCTCCCCATTCCTGAGAAGCATAGGATGCATTAAGATTCCTAACTTGAACATTATAACATGCCTTACTGTCCTTTAACAGCTGGAAATAGTTACATAAAATTTTCGATGCTTTCAATGTTAAAAATGCGAACCAAGGAAACAACTAGTTCTTGTGTTCCATGTCACGTTCAAAGAATTTCTTACATGAAGATTATTAAGATATCCAGCAGATAACTAATTATTCAGATAATTTGATTTTGAATAACAAATGTTGGCAGTCACCCAAGCTTGAACCATTTAATTTTGTAGGTTCTTTTTTTTGGTATACCTCTTGTATAGAGTTTTTCCCATTTTTAATGAATATATTCCTTACTTGATAAAAAAAAAAAAGATCAGTATCTTGGTATCTAGGATATCTTCTGCATTGTATTTGGATTTGAAAAATAGAGCAGAAAAGAAATAATGTTGCAACAAGAAGAAGATACTTACAGCAAAAAATACAAGGCTAAAGGACTTCCACAAAATTTCAAGTGGATTTGTGAGCTTTTTCGACGCCTGAAATAGCAATCTATAAAATGGTTAGAACCAGGTTTCCAAAAATACAAGCGGTGCAAATATGGAGACAGGAGAGAGAAAGAAGTCATTCCCACAAATACATGTTGTGCAATTGAAAACTTTTGGAAGTGCAGAATTATCAGAGAATTAAACAGCATTTTAGAGTGGCATTCAGCAGCTTGTTCACCTTTTCCTTCACAAGCTCCTCAGCTTCAGCAAATTCATCAAGTTCCTGACTACTCTTTTCGCCAGTCTCTACCTCTTTACTTGGAAGTTCCCATGCATCTTTAATTGATTTGAGACCAAAAAAGAACAAGAGCGCAACAGCCGCATATTCTCCAATAGGCAAGGCTGTTATGAAAAACAATCAGGAAAATTACTTGAATATCTTGCAAATATCAGAATAAAAGAAATACAAACAAACAAAAAATGGTACGTGACAATTTAGTTGGTCTGCAATGGGTTATGCCCAAATAGTAGGATGCTGTTCGTAGTGGGGAAGGAAAGCAAATGAAGGAGAAGGAAATCAATGGCACACTTTGTGTATGAAATATAGGACATTGCGAACTCTGGATTTTTTGTGTAACTTGAGATATGTAAAGGACATAGATACTTTTATTAGCTTTTCAACTCCTTGGAATTTAAAATCCCTTTTGCTCTATATATTGTCACCCTTGGTGCAGATTAATGAAATTACCTTATTTATGCAACATAAAAAAGGGATGATGATGATGATACATGACAACTAAAATATTTAGCCTGATGTCTATTGATCTGATGCTAAAGAGGTAACAACTGAAATCAAAACAATGACTATTTCTTGGATTACAAAGTACTACATGTTGTTTTTCACTATTTATTTAAGATTTAGTATGAGAAGTTTGCAATCCTATTTATTCTTTTGAAAGTACAATAAAGCACTAGAAGTGTGTTACAACAGTACATTCCAATCCCTTCCAAAGATTTCAACATTCGCTAATCATTTTTTAAGATTCTATTTAGTTAGTTCATTAGAATACAACACGTACCTCTTCAAAACTAGTGAATAGACTTTCTTTTTACTCAGAACTCCGAGTAAGTTAAGAACTTTCATGTTTCGACCTGGACAACCGAGGCTTTGACAGAAGTTCGGACTTCTGATCCCTAACCTATGAGGAGTTAGGTTTCCATCCGTAGCTTATCTGTATGTTAGAAAATTTCTATGAAGAATATACTGGCGAATGTTGGTTTATAATATCCAGTGGATCAACATACCCGATCAGCCAGTTGTAATGTATCCAGACAAGGCTTACAACTTATCGGTATGCTTTACACTAAACTACCGAGCTTATTTTGTATTTACTTTCTAAAAACATGATTCCAGTTTAGGATAAGTTTGCTTCAGCGCAACATGCTAGCAAGGTTTGCCAATAAATAAAGATCCCAAGGAGCCAATCAGGAACTAAAAACAAAAAGAAATAACAGTCCGAACGTCTAGCTTACTCGTTTGAAACTGAGCAGGTACTGAATGAAAGATTCGTCCTATTATGACAGAGAGAACCGTCATAAGTGAAAGAGCACCCATTGATCCCAAAAGAACCTGAGCATTGACGCAATTCAAAGTAAGAGCAAGCACTGAAAATAACAGATGTGATTACTACTTTTACATAATGCCGTATGCAAGAAATACTAACACTAAACAGTGTTTAAACTACATTAAATTTCAACAAACGAACTTGTGTGTGCACTGATTATATTAAATTTTTAATATTTCAACAAGTTTTTTTAAGTTCTTATATTTCAAATTTATTTTCACATAATTAGGGTAGATACTAATTACTAATTAGTTGAGGGAAAATAGATGGCATTCTTTTCAGCAGGATCAAATAATTTTTAAAAATCAGATCTTGCTTCCACCAAATGATCCTATCTAGGATCTCATCCTGAAAATTTTGACAGTAATAATAACCTATGACTACAAGGAAAGAAGATAGAAAACAAGTTTAAGTATGAAACCTTTCAAGTGGGTTGCTCCAAGATATAACTAAGTTCAGTCACAGTTTATTGGATGTATACTGTGAATAGGGTATCTACTTGAATCTAAGATAGGAAAGAGTCATGCTATCATTTAATTGCAAACCTACATGAATGCGTCATACTTAAAGATCTTATTAAGTAACTTTCTTGGTTTTATGTACCGCAGCTGCCAAAATTTCAGTTGGCTTTGCTGTACTTTAAAGCATTTCAAAATCATTTATTCAGATGATTCTGTTTTCCCTGAGCATATTCCAACATGATGGAAGAAGATGCCCGTTAGAAATTAGTTCGGCCTCTACTATTCCTTGAACGTATCCCTCATATTATTAGTCTAAAGATTCCAGCAAAAGAATATGAAAATGGAATTTGAAATAACAAAAATATCTTAGCTTCTCCAGTACTATTGTTCTCTCCTACTTCATTCCTTGGTAAAGTTGGGGACAGTAAGTGACACAAGCGCAAAGCGACATGGATACAATTGTGGAGTCAGCATTGTAGAAAGAAGAAAATATTAGTGCATCCAATTTGGACGTGCCAAAACCCTATCAAGTGAGGCAGTCCCAAAGCAAGAGAGTTGCAATTCCATAAATGAAAAACAGATAAAAAAGGGAAGTGAGAGACATGGAAGGCAAACTTACCAGTATTCTCTTATATTGCATGGCCAAGAGGGCAGCAATGAAAAATGTCTGTTGCATTGCATATTAAAGAAACGATTAGTTAGATTTAATGAATAAGACAAGTTATCTCAAAACTAGCACAGGACAAATATCAGAGCTTAGATTAAATAACTCAATCAATTAGCAGGGAATATTTTCACGTCAGTAGAATCATGCATAGGGTCACAAGGCTCATTCTGAAAGTATCAACTTTTTTTAATAAAAGGCACCAAAGATCAAACGTCCAGTGAAACAATAACCTTTTCTTGATTAATGCATAAATCTTTAGCCATGATTATGTGTTACACAATTTCTTTTGGTTAGTATGTGATAAACCATTTTTTACACCCAAAGGTATCGATGTCACTGCCAAATCTAAGACCACTCGCACTATCTTTATCAAAAAATAAGAAAAAGAAAAAGATGGAAAGGAAAAACAAAACAAGGAAAATGAAAGGAGGAAAAATCACAAGTTCAGGAAAGGTAATAAATATAGCATATTATGCCATTCTCTTCATTTACCTTGTCTCCAATCTCAGAAACAAATATCAACGAGAATGCAGCAGTGAACCCTGACTTGGCGAATGCTGCAATGAGTGATGAGGGTCCTCCTTTTGTGAAGGCAATCAGCGAAAATACTAAAGAACATCCACAAAGCACAAGAGCTATAGAGAGAGGATAAGGAAGTTGAGTAGGAAGTGCCTCACTGCCATAGTGAAAGTTCAACATACATAAGTTTCAGATATTGCGAAAGTTCCCATAGACTTAATTGCTATCAAAATAAAACATATTTCCACATATTAATAAATGCATCAAAATAGCATGAAGTCAAAAGAGATTATGTTCATCAAATCAAAGACTAGGATTCTATAACTTAATACATGATGTAACATCCTATAAGCATTGGTAAAGCTAGGACAGACTCATTTCAGTTCTTAGCTGGCCCCCGATTTAAAAATTCTCATTGAATTCCATCTCTCAGTGGGATCAGTTCCCCGTCCCTCAATCTTTTGGTGCAGAAAACCTCCAATGAACCCCCAACCACTGGTGCTTCTTGGAAGGATAAATATGACTGCAGTGTGGATCTCTTCCTTACATTCTTGAAATGAAAGAAACGTAATCAAATTGCGAACTGTAATTGTTACAACACTGAGGTTGTAGTCATTGCAGATGCTCCTTTTTTATATTATTTTTTCCTTAAAGATTTATTGTGTAACCAAAAGAACTCCCGAAACATAGGTCACTTGCCGGAAAGTAGAGCCATTTGTTGGACACTGATGTATGCTTTCTCAAGCTGCCTTAAGGTGTTATACTTGTTATATCGAGCAATTTAAATGTGTAATTTTATGTTGATTGACTAATCAGAGAACACTGGTACTGTGTTTTTTACCTTGGCACAAATTGCTAGCATTGCAAGACATTGGATAAGCATATTGGTATTGTTTAAGTAGTCTTACTACTAAATCTGTAAATGCATTCCGTTGATAGCCTAGCATGCTAAGACAAGATTGTTCACGTCATATTAGACCATTCCCTACAAACTTTCACAAGCCATTAAACTTATCATCCAATCATCTTTGAAATGTGTGGTTTAACGGGTTCAAATAGTTAAACATGGCAACCTTGGTAAATCCAGCCATTGGAAGGATAATATGTGCCTCCACAAAGCAAATAAATCAAATATTTACCGATCTATCCCTCTCCCCATATACTTGTTATCTAATAACATGCTCTTTATGCAGAAAAGATATTTAAAGCGTCCACTATACCTTGCGTCATTATTTGTGGATGGAAATTCTTATTTATTTGATTGCTAACTTATACAACTTACATTTTTGATGAACCATCTGCAGATGGCTGATCAATCGAAATTTTTTGGCTTTCATTTCCTTGACTTTCTTCGAAATTTCCAGATCCGACACCAACATTAGATGCATATGGTATAATTCTGCTATGCCTCTGGTGCAACTTAGGCAGCCCTGTACATCTTACTACAAGAAACAAAGCATGAGTCAGTAACGAAATAGAGCAACAAGATGTGGCAATCAGAAAGAAAAAAAGGACCGAATCTAATTCTATACAACAACAACAACAACAACAACCCAGTATAATCCCACTTAGTGGGGTCTGGGGAGGGTAGTATGTACGCAGACCTTACCCCTACTTTGAGGTAGAGAGGCTGTTTCCAAATAGACCCCCGGCATCCTTCCCTCCAAGAACTACCCACCTTGCTCTTGGGGAGACTCGAACTCACAACCTCTCGGTTGGAAGTGGGGGTTGCTTACCACCGAATCTAATTCTATGAGGAATATTAAAAAGTGATGGATCAAATCAGAAATTATCTTGGTGGGGATTAAGAAAGTTTATCTAATAGCAAAGTGGCATCTTACATCTAATATTAAGTATCTGTTTACTATCTTATAGCATCTTTCATTCTAATAATCTAAGTCACTCAAAGGCTTGAAGTAATATAGAGTTCAAAAGCACTCATCTAAATGGCATTAGTCAAGCTACATTGTCTTTCACCATGATTTGTTCAAACGTATTTCTAACTGAATAAATGACAAAGCAACAAATCCAACTGAATAGTAGTCAAACTAAATTATCTTTAACCTACAAGCACAAAATTGGATAAATTCAAAATCAGCCACTCTCCCGAAACCAAAAGAGGAACACCAGAGAAGGCCACTTTAAACAAATTCACTAAGAATTCTTTTTTTATTTTTTTATTTTTTTTTTATTTTTTTATTTTACAACGGTGGTGTCCGGGCCGCTTTGCGCACACCTTGAACTATTCTATCGAGTACCTACTACCACCCATTGGCACAGCTGCCAAAGTAACTCTGCCACCAAGACTTAGGCGGATAGAAAGAAATCACCTAGCATTTTATTGTCTATGTTGGGATGCGAACTTAAGTCTCCCATGGTTTTCACTTACTTCATTAACCGCTAGGCCTCAACCGTGGGCGCTATTGAATGTTTTTCTTTTTCATGAATGCCTATTATTGAGCTCACCTTTGTGCCACTCCAACTGAAGCTATACCACTATGATTAGGTCAAATAAGCTGCCTCTCAATGAAAATCCAAAATAGCAACATCCAACTGGACCAATATGCACATACCATCTAACTCCTCAATCAGTAATACTTTGTCAATTAAAACATAAATTGGGAATCTCTCAATTCACTATACTAGTATACACACAATTGAATTAAATTATTGGACACAAAATTGAAAAGGGTATTCAGAAACTTACATAAAGAAGGCAAAATATTCCTTTTGGGTATGAATGGTCTACTAGGCAAAGAATCCACAACATTCAAAAATGAAAGCTTTCTCTTCCCATAACTTGATGCTACAGAATGCATTTTTTTTTTAATTTTTCCTTTCTAATTCTACTAAAAAAGAATTATGAAGTCATCTATATAGAGGATAAACCAATGATTGGTTTGTCTTCTCTAATTTGAGATTCTTCTGGACTTCACAAAAGCAGTTGTAAGCTCAATCTGAAAACACACAAGTTCACTTGAAATTTTTGGACTAGAACAACTGATTAGGCTTCCAGATTTTGCAGATGCCACGTGCCATAACGGATCGTTGGCGATAAACTGATGTTGTCATTAAACGACATCGTTTTCTAACAGCGGAGTTGGGCTGGATTATTAGCCCAAGTCCAAGCCCAAGAAGAGAGTCCAGTCTAGAGATTTATCTTTCTAGAGGATTTGGCACCGGGAGAAATTCAAAAATAACCAAATTTATCACTAGTCGTTGAAAAATAGCTAAGTTTCAAAAGTTATCGAAATTTAGCCACTTTAAATCTGAGAAAAAACACTATTCAAAATTCAGAAAAATATACCCGCAAATTTTACGGGAATTCCAGCATAAGTATGCTTGAACGAAAACACTGTTCAAAATCTGGAAAAATATGCCCGCAAATTTTACTGGAGTTCCAGCATAAATATGTTTGAACTCCTGTAAATTTTACGGGAGTTCCAAAATAACTATGCTGGAACTTCCGCAAATTTTATTGGAGTTCAAGCATAATTATGCTGAACTCCTGCAAATTTTACATGAGTTAGCAAAGTATACCGATCCAGCATAATATATTGGAGTTCGTTCACAAATGCACTAGAACTTCCGTATATTATACTGGATCGGTCCATGTTACAGCAAAATAGTGGCTATATTTTATTGACTTGGTAAATGCTGGCTATTTTTCATTGACCAGTGTGAAAACTGGCTATACCATGATATTTTAACTATACGCATTGCATAACACCTTAGTCCAATAATTAGCAGAAAATGGCCTATATTTTAGCATTTGGCAGACGTAGCCTAAATTTAAAATTTAATGTCCTTATCTCTCTTCTAATGGCCCAACCATCACCCCATAAAAAGGCTTTTATTTAGAGCCGTCAATATGGGTTTGGCCCGTTGGGCTAGCCCAGGTCAGCCCGTAATTTAGCAGGGTTGGGCTATAATTTTTTAAGCCCATATTAAAATTAGGCTTTTAAGCCCGGCCCGAGTAAGCCCGTAGCCCGTGAGGGCTTGCCCGTGGGGGGCCCGTGGGCCTGTGAGCCTAGTAAAAATATTTATATAAAATATATAACATATAAAAAATATATGATACTAAAAATACAAGAAGAATATCCCAAGCTTAAAGTTTATTAAACTCATTATATTAAAATATAAAAATTTAAAGTCTTAAAATGTTAATTAGTTATGTAAAATATATTATTAAATAAATAACTAATAAAATCTTAAATTGTGTAAACTAAAAATCTAAACCCTAAACGGCTAAACTTCAAAGAAAGTAAAGCTACTTCTTTTGGAACCCTCTTCGCTCTCGTAGTCGTTTTTCCATACTCAAACTGGTAATATTTTTTTTTTGTGAATTTGAATATTATTAGTTTTAATTCAAGTACTCTTAATATTTAACTAATTAATATTTCATATGAATTATAGATGCTGATGAAAGTGAAGATGTTAAGACCACCCTGTCACAAGCGGATTCAAATGTGTTTGATGAAAATGATGTGTTGGATATCCTATAAGCATCATGGACGTTCTCTTGAATAGTTTGTTTTGAGTTTTGGCTTTTAGTGATTGAAATATAGTCTTGTCTTTTACATTTTAATATTTATTGTGATATAATGGAATAGTTTAAAAAGTTATTAAATTTTGTGAAATTTTTTTCAATAAGATATTTTTTAACTTTTAAATATTTTGTCATTTTTACGTTAAAAGTTAAAGAAAAAATATACAATTATATTTTATTAAATGATGGGCCGGCCCGTGGCCCACGTAGGACTGGGATGAGCTGACCATTATAAGACCCATCAAAATGGTGGACTAGCCCAGCCCAGCCCGTCAATTGCTCAAGCCCACGTGGGCTGGGTTGGGCTAGCCCGGCCCAGCCCATATTGACAGCTCTACTTTTATTCTTTTTCGTTAGAATTCATTTCAAGATTTTCTCCCAAATCTTTACATTCTTTTTTCTAGGTTTTTAAATTATTTCTCACAAGCATTAAAAATATTAAAAATTATAAATATAGTTTTTATATCATAGTGTATATCAAAGCCAAATCTCTAAAATCATTTTTTTTAGGCTTTTAAATTATTTCTCACACGCATTAAAAATGTTAAAAATTATAAATATAATTTGTATATCATAGTGTATATCCAAGCTAAATCTCTACAATCTTTTTTCTAGGTTTTCAAATTATTTCTTACAAGCATTAAAAATGGTAAAAATTATAAATATAGTTTGTATATTATAGTGTATATCCAAGTGTATAACACAAATAAATTTTATTTTTTGTATATCATGTTGTATAAATTGTGTATATATATATATATCACAACTTTATTTTTTTTCTTCGTGTATGTCAAAAATTTATTTTTCTTTGATAGTTGTGTATAATGTATTATTATCTTTATATCTAAGTGTATAACACAAAAATAATTATATTATTTGTATATCACATTGCATAATACATAATAAAACATGTATAGCAAAATATATATCACAAATTTATTATTCTTCTTATTTTCCATCTCGGCCTTCGGTTTCCTCGATGAAAAAATTCTTTATTTCACTCCACACCACAGACGAGAAACTGTTCATATATATTCTGATTTTCTAGCAAACTATATCTCTCTATAAACTTCGAAAGCATTAATGAGTAGTGGATGGGTAGAAGTGGCAGTACTATTAATCACAATATCATATCGTTCGTAACCAGGGCCTGGAGTTAATGTGTATACCATTGTGGTCGACAAATATACCGAAGACAAAGGTCCATAAAAGAGGTTATTATTAATATAATCCACCATTTTAATCTCATTTGGAATAGGGAGGGAGGGAGGGAGGGAAGGGGAAGGCAGATAACAAGAAAGGGGAGGGAACCAGCAAACGGTTAGGAGAATAAATAATAAAATAGGGTACTTAGAATTGGCTATATAGGGTGTGTTTGGTATATGAAGGAAAATGTTTTCCTAGAAAATGTTTTCATGGAAAATGAGTGATTTTATCACTTATTTTCTCTTGTTTAGTTGGTAAGTGGAAAACATTTTCCGGAAAATATTTTTTTAGAAAAATATTTTTTTTGCAACTCTCCTACCCCTCCCCCTCCCACCTCCCCCACCCCTCCCCTTCCCGAAGTCTCTAAAAATTGACACAATCTAAAGGAACTAATGTGATGCTTTACTTTTTAACGCAAAAATCGCGTATTTTTGAATCGGTAAATTTATAATTTCTAAACCCGTAAACTTCCGAACTCATAATTTTGGAACTTGTAAAATATTGAGTCATTAAATGATAAATAATAAAATTAAAAACTGAAAAATATATTTTAAAATTTTTTCTGGGGGGAGGGGGCCACGGGGGTAGTAAATCGAAAACAAATAAAAATTTAAATTACAAAAAGAAAAGTAATTTTTTTGGGGGAGGTAGGGGGTGGGGGTGGGTGGTGCAGAAAAATAAAAAAACAGAAATTTAAAATTATAGAAAAAAAATTAAGGTAAAAGAAATTTTTTTTTTGCGTGGTGGGGTGGAGGGGTAGTAGGGTGGATGGTAACGGAAAAACTGAAATTTTTCTAAAAAAAAAATTATTTTTTGGAGAGGGGATGGGGTGGGTTGGTGAGGGTGAGAATGGTTGAGAAGGAGCTTTGGAAAATGTTTTCCCTTCTTTTGATAAGGAAAACATTTTCCTCCAATTGGAGGAAAATGAATTGATAAGGAAAATATTTTCCAAAACATTTAAGCCAACCAAACATGGGAAAATTGGAAAACATTTTCCAGAAAATGTTTTCCTTCATACCAAACACACCCATAATGTCAATTATTTGGGGTTATTTTTGCCAAAACCTAATACTATAAGATTAAAAATTTGCCAATTTCTCTTATGTGTGGTTATCGGGTGTCATTTTTTCGTCTTTCTATCCCTCCGTTTTATGTAACAATATTTGTGTTAGTTCGTATGTAAGAAGGATAAAAGGTTAAATTGTGGTGTTAAACATGCATGAGATTTATGTGACAATAAAAGCATGTCATAAAATAAAATTATTTTTTAATGTAAAGTTGGTCATCACTTTTTGGATTACATTGTCACAAATATGAAAGAGAGGTAGTATAACTTTGTTAGATAAACGACTAACCTCATAAACAAAAAGAGAAGAACACTAAATTGACTTTTTTGGGATTATGTTAAAATATCAATCTCAAATGTTCAATAGATCAAGAATGTTTCATGTTGCCAATAAATGAAGTTTACCAAGTCGCAATATCAAATCACCATTTTAATAATTTCCAATGCATGTTATATGCTGTGATATGTTTGAAATATATCAGATAGAATAGGTAAGAAGGACAAGAATCATGCACTAAAGCTACACCCTTAAATGGGTGCCATGCCACACTAAAGCTATTAAAAATGGATTAGTTAAATACGTATTAATTTAAAACTCGATATGCAATTCCTCTATAACACTTTGTACACTGCAATTTATATGTTTTATATACGAGTATATACTCATATGGTTGCCAAACTCTCATATTAAAAGTTACTAACAAGAAACCTATATCAAAATATATTCATATGGTTATTTACCTATATGTTTACCCGTAAAACAGTACAGATGAATTTATAAATAATTTATAAACAAGTGAATCATTTTGATCTTAAAATGATGAATTAATTAAACAAGAATATAAGACTTAGCAAATCGATATAGGACAGCAGAAATCTTGGTACCAAGGGCAGAGCTTCCGAAGGCAATCGTAACAATATTAATAAGCAAGACGATAAAATAGTATTGAGCTTTAAAATGAGTATTATATGCTAGTCCGAAGATTCCCCCTACAATGGTTCTAGAGCTCACTATTTATATTTGTACCAAGGAAGCAAGGTCATAGAATGAAGCCCCTCTTTAATGACAATTATGAGGGACATTGAAGATGTGTAATGGTAGGCACTGAATGTCATACTCTCTATAACGGACCATGTACTTAATGCTATAAAATATTCTCCATTAAATACAACCGGGTGAAAGGTATTTACTTCGTCTTTATGAATACCATTCTCTTCAGTAACAAATGAGATTGACCATGTACTTAATGCTATAAAATATTCTCCATTAAATACAACCGGGTGAAAGGTATTTACTTCGTCTTTATGAATACCATTCTCTTCAGTAACAAATGAGATTGTTGTCTTCTGACCTGATTGTCTTATGTCTTCGGCTCCACGAGTTACTTTACCATGCAAGCATTTAATATGAACATAGTTTATCCTATACAGATAGTCCCTCTACTTTCTGGTGGTATACCTTGTGTCACCGGGAAGTTGTTAAAGATCCCTTTCTCGGCAAAAAATTATTTGACCCCCTCTAAAAAGTTTCTGATAGTTTATTAGACGCATGTCTCTTCGCATTTAACGCCCCGAATACGCGTCATCCGATGATTAAGTAACACTTTTGCCGGTTATTGAGGTAATTATGCCCACAATTTTAGCAGCATATTCCTTTACTTATACACATCAACCTTCTTCTATTACACTTTATAATTTTTCAAACTCTCTTTACTCAACTTATACTTGTTTCCATTTCCTCTTATCTTCTTCTTCAGAGAAAAAACCCTTATCCCTCTTCTGAAAATAATGGTCTGCTCTTCTAAAAATTCCAGTGCTTTGAAAAATAAAGAAACTGGTGATGATTATGCTCCTCCCACGGTGAGCACCATCATTGCCAGAAAGCTTATTACAACTAAGGACTTCAAAGATAAGTTCCCATCTACTAACTCCCTCACTTGGACTTTTAGCGTATATCCTTCTTCCACCTATCCTTCTAGCATTCCCAGTGTGAAGAGAGACTATGGGTATCAGGATTTGAATATCATTGCTCTTGACCTAGCGAAGCGAGTAACCTTTTACAAGAAGGATTTTACGTACATTTATACGCACCCCTTCACTTTGGGCCAATTTTCGTTAAATGGGGGCTTTGACTCTGTTATCTTAGAGTTTTGCTTACGCTGCCAAGTATGTCTGGCACATGTGAGCCCTTATGTGTGGTGGATAATAGTGTGTCTTCGGCGTCTATGCTAGTAGACCGGGAAAGATCTTTCCCTGGCTCAATTGATGAACCTTTATTCCCCCGAGTGTTTTTGTAAGGGAATAATAAACTTCAGCAAACATGGTCACCATGCTTTGCTCAATAGCATGGATGATGACAACGACCGTCTGTATATAGACAGGTTCATTGTAGTTTCCAGCAAGGACATTCTCCCAGTCACGACTCTATCCTTTCCTAAATCTTGGAACTGTACACGTTAAGTTCAAAATCTACTGTTTTCTATGATTAAGAATTGCTCACGCCATTTCTGAATCTTCTTTTTTGTTATCTCAGTAACTAGGTGGCCACCTCCAAGGGTCGAGGTCATATACCAGTGATTCCAGAAGATCCTGCATATTACCACGCCCGAGACCCATCAATGGAAAAAATGGTCCTCAAATACCAGTGGAAGGCCAAAATCATGGTAAGCTCATTTTCAAACTAACCTTATTTTTTTATTCTTTCGTGAAAGGATTTTGGGCAACTTCTTTTTCTACTGAATTTAGGTCTACTGAGGGTCTTTGTTCCGTCCTCGAGGAGGATGTTTTGGCCGATCCCTCAGACATGATAAGGATGTTGTAGGAGGCCTTTGCTCAACCGATTATCGTCGGACCTGTTTCTGATGCAAGTGCTTCCTCTTGGAGTCCTTGGCCAGAAAATAAGCAACCAAAAGGTGACACTCCTCTTCAGCTGGGGAAAAATAAGAAGGCGAAGAATGCCTCAATCGAGTTAGCCATAGATACTATGGTGATCCATGATGAAGGAGAAGCTAGTGATGATGGGACTTCTCTACCCGATGCTCTGGAGGGAATATGATATGATGGAAAATCCTAAATCTGGCTTCTGAGTCCTAGTTAACATGGCCGGTACCATGAGGCGGGGTACTAGATATTTTCCATCTTCGGTTGATAAGTAACCATTAACTAGTACTACATTTGCCACAACTGTTTCTCAACCTATAATGTCGTCAACTTCATCTCATTTTTTCTGACCTTTCTTCACCACCAGCAACACTACCACATCATCTCCATCGATTACAGTTGTCCGAGAGAAAGATGTCCCTCTTTTCCAGTCCAGTTCAAGGGAATTTGGGGCATAGTTATTCTTCCCTCTACGAAGATCCACAGAGGATGAGGAGGAATGTCACCCACTCGATTTCTACCGGATGCCATCTACTGTCCCGGCTAGTGAAACTTGCTAATTATCTTAAGCCCCTGGCTTCAGAAAAGGATAGGAATAGTATACAATCTCTCTTAGAAGAGTGTTTGTCGAGAAATTCCACGCACTACAACAGAGGTATAAGATTTGTTTTCTCTATTGTTTCTTCTATCTTTGTTATGGCAGGGTCTTTAGCTTGTATTTGAGTTTTCGCAGGCTAACTTCCTAGCTTTTGAGGGCCTTCAAAGGTTGATTCTTTATAAAGAGGAACTCACCTCCGAGCGGAATCAACTGTTGGTCGAGCAAATTCAAATTGTTGCCCGTCTCCCAGAATTAGAAGCACGAGCTGATGAGACTATTGAGTTGGAGGCTCGGCTGTAGCAAAATGATCAAGATGTAGTGACCATTGGCCAATAAACTGCCCTCCTCAAGATACAATTTGAATAAACTACAGAAAAGTGGGTTAAGGTCCACAATGTCGTTCTGTTGCATCCGATAACGAGGCTACCTCTACTGAAATATTGAATAAATTGGAGGCGGCCTTGAACTCTGAAACTGAAGAAGTGGCTGCTAGTGAGGAGAAGTATGCCAGATTGGAAGAGATGAATAAGAGAGTCATGGAGCACAATAGATTTTTTAACTTTATTGTTCGTAACCTTGATGTTAACCTCTAGATTGCTAGATCTGAGCGGGATCACATTTCGACCGATGTTGACCATTTTAAGGAAGAACTTTAGCTTAGAGAGAATCGACTCATTGTTGATAAAATGTATTCCATGTATAGCATGAAGAGAAAACCCTTGGAACAGGCCAAAGCGGGCATCATTGATTTTGATGCCAAAATCGCTAAGGCCCATGAGGTGAAGTAAACTACCTGAAAGGGTGTCCCGGTCCATCCTGATACTACCAACTCTTCTAGTTTCGGTTTTGAATTCTTGAGAACTAAAGAAAAACGGGAAGGTGATGATGCTAAAGGCTAAGATGGTGAAGGCCAAGATATTAAGCCGACGGTAGATCCGCCTACTTATCTTGGTGGCACATATGCTTCTCTTCCTTCGAATTCTGGGGTGAAGTAGATTATCCTTTTACTTTATTTTCTATACTTTTTTACTCATTCTTCTTGGCACTGTTGCAATAAAATAGAAATAATTTTTTGTTCAAGTATTATGCAAGTTTCTCTTTGCGTACTTTTCGCTTAAGTATTTTCTCTTTGCGTCCTTTTTCTTTTAATTGTTTGCGCAAGTTTTTCTCTTTGTGTTGAATTATGCAGGCTTCGGTTGTATTTTTTTTCTAGAGCATTTGGATTTCGGGTATAAACTCTTCCAAAATCAACCCTTTAACATGAGGGTTCCATAAGAGAAAGCCCTCTTATGTTTACGATGCTCTTGAAGATAATGCCTCGTGTTTATTATGACACTAGCATTTGAAGTACTTGTTTAACTTTCAATTGATAAAATTAATTCATTCATATGACAAGAAAAAAAGATAAAACTAAAGGGACTTTACTTTATTCCTTCCATTTCAAGTGAACATAAGAATTCGTTGTGCTAAAAAGAAATTACCATTACTTGTGGCTAACTTGTACATCTTATTTCTACGCGGTTGATCACGCAGTCCCCGGTCTCAATGATACAACTTTGTTTTCAGGTTTCATGTTCCTGTTCAATGTGGAAGTCATGTTTCCATATTCTTGTATCATCCTCCCCTCCCCCCTAGTGTTCAAATGTGAAGAATGCGAATTGGAACACTAAACGTTTTTCTCCATTTGAAGGTTCCACTATTGAATGGTTAGACAATATTTAGTTCGATAGCAAACTCTACTTCCCTTTAGGAATATTTTCTATCGATCCAAAGATTATCTAACAATTTTCAGTGGCTTGGACTCGTGAATAGTCGGGTAATCTTTGCCCAACAACAAACTTTATTTCTCGATAGTTGTTACAAAGTAAAAAATTATTTAGACGCTCTGTAGTGGCTTGTTGCTCGTATGCCTTGTATTTTAAAGGTCTTATCTCTGCTGATGAAACTTTCTTCATAGTATGTTTATTGTTGCTGCCTCGTTGAAAACCTTACTAGAAAAATCCAATTGGGACAAAACTGGATGAAGAAAAACAAAAGTGTAGCACATACTTTCAGTGTAGGAAGTGTTCATTAGCAATAGTATCTATTGAGGTGTGCTGCATTTCAGTTGCTCGGCAACTTTACTCCGTTTTGATTTTTCAATTCATATGACCCTTTACCGGTGACAGCTGAAACCCGGTAGGGGCCTTTCTATGTTGGACCTAGCTTTCCTATGTTGACCTTCCGGGTCTTCTGACTTACCTTCCTTAAAACCAAGTCTCCTACTTTTAAATAGCGGAGTCTGGCCATTCGATTGTAATAACTTTTCATTCTTTGTTTTTGGGTTGTCATCCTTATATGCGCCAATTCCCTGCATTCGTGGAGAAACTCCTATTTGACCAATATTGATTCATTGTTTGATTCTTCTTCTGCCTAGAAATATATCAAGGTAGATTCTCCTACTTCCACTGGGATCAAGGCTTCTACTCTGTACACAAGAGATAAAGTAATCTCCCCTCATGCTTGATTTGGTTGTTGTTTGATATGCCCATACTACTCCTGGTAGATTTTTGGGCCATCTACCTTTGGCCGCTTCCAATTTGTTTTTGAGATTTTATGTAAATACCTTGTATGTTGATTTCTCTTGACCGTTTTTTCTCGGGTGATAGGATAACAATGTGATCCTTTTGATTTTAAGTCTTCAACAAATTGTGTGACCTTTGAGCCTATAAATTATGGTTCATCGTCGCAGCTATCTCTTTTGGTATCTTGAATCTACAAATTATATTCTCCACAAGAAATTTACCAGTTCATATTCACAGATCTTCTAATACGGACATGCTTTAACCTACTTAGAAAAATAGTCAGTTAAAATCAAAAGAAATCTTACTTTACAAGGGCCTGCCATCTCCCACTTCATGAACGACCATGATGACAAAACTTAGTGTAATGGCTCTACCGGTTTATGTACCAATGGTGCGTAGCATTGACATTTATCACATTTTTTAACATAAGCCATGGCGTCCCTTTCCATTTGTGGCCAATAGTATCCTACCCTATTTAATTTAACACTAAGGAATCCATGCTTGAGTTATTTCCGCATATCCCTTTGTGGAATTCACATAACATAGTTAGCTTCGGAAGCTCCCAGACATCGAGCCAACGGGACTTGGAAAGATCTTTTATACAATTGTCATCCCTTAAAGTTTTATCGAGTTGCTTCAGTGCGCAGTGCTCGAGATGCCTTGGGATCCTCAGGCAATTTTTCGTGCTCGATATAGTCAATGATCTCATTTCTCCAACCCCGTACCAAATTGGTTGCATGCCTAGTAATAATTCCAATATCGAATGCATAATTTGTAAGACCTTATCAGAGTCCGATCCCTTAAATTTTTGGACGATCCAAAATTGGCTAGCACGTTCGCTTCCGCATTATCTTCCCTTGGTATGTACGTAATTGACCATTCCATGAACCAAGAGCCTGGACTTTTACTACATATTTTTGTATGTGTTCCTCTTTGGTTTCGAAGAACCCATAGATCTTATTTACAACCAACTCAAAATCGCATTTGATTTCTATGACCTCAGAATCTAGTCCCCAAGCCAACTCAAGTCATGCAATCAAAGCATTATACTCTGCTTCATTGTTAGCCGTAGGAACGGTACTTATGGCCTATTTTAGGTTTTCTCCCGAGGGTGTGGTTAGCACTATGCCGAGCCCAAACCCCTTTTACATTGGAAGCTCTATCTGTGAACAAGGTCCAAACTCCTGATGTCGATTCTTACACCATCACTGCTTCTTTGGTAGCCAAAGTTAATAGTTACGGACTAAAATCGGTCACAAAGTCGGCCAAAACTTGTGACTTTATCGCAATCCTAGATTTATATTCTATGTCAAATTCACTCATTTCGATCGCCCACTTGGCCAACCTACCTGAAAGTTCATTTTTATCAAGAACATTTTTTAGGGGAAAAGTTGTCACCACGGCTATGGAATGACATTGGAAATAAGGCCTAAGCTCTCGAGCGGCGACTACGAGAGCTAAGGCTAATTTCTCTAGATGTGGGTAGCGAGTTACTACTCCTGTTAAAATTTTACTACCATAATAAATAGAAGATTGTGTACATTCGTACTCAAGAACTAAAACCGCACTTATCGCCACCTCTGAGACTACTAAGTAGATCAAGAGTTATTCATCTTCCTCCGATTTGACAGTAATGGAAGATTTGACAAACCTTGCAAATCCTTTAAAGCATTGCATTCCGGAGTCCATTAGAAATTGTTGTGCTTTTTGAGTAGCGAAAAGAAATGATGGCATTTCTCCGAATATCGGCACAAAGTGGCAAGTCTCTCTGTCAACCTTTGAACCTCATTCACACTTGATAACTGGTTGGGGATGTCTTTGATGGCTTTAATTTTAAGGGGGTTAACCTCAATCCCTATTTACAACACCATGAATCCCAGGAACTTACCAGAAATGATCCTGAACACACAGTTCTCGTGGTTAAGCTTCATGTTGTGCTTTCTTAGGATGTCAAAGGTTTATTGCAAGTGTTTAAGATGATCACCTCTGTTCAAAAACTTAACCAGCATATCATCTATGTAAACTTTCATGGTTTTCCTTATTTGTTTCTCAAATATTTTGTTTACGAGCTGTTAGTAGGTGGCGCCGACATTCTTTAGCCCGAAAGGCATCACATTATAATAATATGTGTTGAAGTTTGTTATAAACGAAGTTTTTTCCTGATCCTCCGGGTTCATCTTGATTTGGTTGTACCCGAAGTAATCATCGAGGAAACTCATTAACTCGTTCTATGCCGTCTCATCAATCATTTGATCAATGGTCACCGTTGGAACAGCTTGTTGAGGCATTAACAGTCACCGTTGGAACAGCTTGGTTCTCATTCTCATTAGTCATTTCTGTAAAAGAATGACACAAATATTAAAATCATGTAGATTTTAATAGAGTACAAAACCACAAAGGTTTTACTCTTCCAGAAAGAATAAAAACAAATACAGAAATATATTTTAAATTTCTTAAGCTTGTCAGTACACTGTATTTGTAAATAATTTTAAAAATATAAACAAATACAAACAAAAATGTGCATAAACAGAAATGAAGAAACAAATTCAAGCCCACTGAATTCATAATGTTTTCTTAAGGAATTTAATCCCCTCCCAATACCCAAGGTTATGGATTATTTTTTCCGAGGATAGAACGAATTACACACTGGTGTCGTGGTACTTCATACCCCAGTGTTTCAGTGAACACAAAGTTCGGTAGCAAATCACACTTACTTTTGCTTTGTTTCATGCTAAAAGTATGCAGAAGAAAGAGAGAAAACTTAGAAAATCGTAGTTAAATTCTGAGCAGAATAGTGTTGTATTTATAGCCAAAAGTTGGGCTGAAATCTGAAGAGTCTCTTCAGAATGGCTATTTCTGCAAAACTGCCACAGCATAAATGTCATTGCATAAATGGCTATTTACTCAATAATAAATAGGGAAAATAAATAGGGAAATTGAAAAGGGTAGTTACTTTTCTGTTACCAAAACAGAAAACGGATTGGATTTAATATTAATATTTTGTTATTAAAATAAATATTTAACAATATTTCTGTTAATATTTTACTATTATCCGAAGCCGAAGCCGAAGCTGAAGCCGTAGCCGAGCCGAGCGACGACGACGACGACGACGGCGCGAGGCTTGCTTTCTTCTCAACTCTTTAAGAGCTAGAAGAAGAGCAATTGATTATATACCCATAAAAATATCTTCCTATTCCAATAAGGGACAATGCCCATTTACCAATGAGGGGAACTTGAACTTTCACTCAAAAAATTTCATTTCCCTCCATTTCTCATTCACCCTCTTTTAGCTATTTAATATATTAATTAAATATATTAAATACCCAACAGTTTTGAACTTGAAAATAAATTTTAAAAAAATATAGTAAAATATTTTTTTTAACGAGTCTTTTAGGACCCTAACTCAAATTAATTAGGACTCCAAGGCAGATACTAAAATAGGGGTTGAAACTCAAAAAAAGATTATACATAGAGGCCTACATGATTGCTTATCAAATCTTAGAAGTGACAATAATGTACTTCCATAACTATATGTTAATTTTGCAAACTAAGAGTTTAAATATCTTATTAATACATAAATTCGATTGACTTTTGTAAACAAGAAAATAAAAATTAAAATCCTAGTTTTTTTTTTATCGGATGTCCCCGAAGAGACATTAAGATCCTATCCTTGACTAACCAATAATTGAGTTGAGGGTCACTAAGCACAAGTGCTTTTCTTCAAGTACTTTAATTTAAATATTGAAAATTGAATGCAGTTAAGCAAGGCATATAGGATGACTTTTTTTTCAAGGCTGCACGTGAGTATCACATGCAAAATGGGAGAGTAGTTACAGGCATCCAACTACTCACGGAGGTTCAAAAACGTGTGTGGGCCCCTGAGGAACATGCAAGTGGACCCCATTTTAAAATAAAAGAAAAAAGGAATTTTAATTCTCAACAACAACAACAACAACAACAACCCAGTATAATCCCACTTAGTGGGGTCTGGCATCCTTCCCTCCAAGAACTACCCACCTTGCTCTTGGGGAGACTCAAACTCACAACCTCTGAGTTGGAATTTTAATTCTCATGTCTTGACAATTTGAGGGATTACAAAATTCACAAGATTATCGCCGCCACGTGCGGTGTCGCAGAGTCAAAGATTTGACAACAATTATTCAAAACAAAATAACACGTGGCATTTAATTATTGGCTATATAACGTGCGATATGGAGCCTATGGGAACAACGACACATTGGTATAGTCGCCCGGCCCGTTACGTAAGCGGCCCGCATCCTTAAAAGACATAATTATCCTTGTATATGCTTTTATTTCCAGCTATATCCTAACCATGTGAAGAGTTGTAACAACGAACAAGATAGGCAATGTTCATGTTCATGCAAACGTTCAGTGTACTTTCACTTGTCGTCTAGTAGTCACTTGGATTATTCAAATTATTCCTGATTATTTTAAAATTAATCTGATATTATTATTCATAATTTAAATAAGAGAAATAATGTTAAAAAAATATAGACATTACCGGTTCGAGTCATAAAAATAACTAATACTGCCTATATTATACTCATTGAAGTATGATCCTTCCCCGGACTCTGCATAAACAAGGAATATTTCATACATCGAGTTGCCCATCTTTTTTTATTTCTTACTAATTTTATATACACATATAACTAAAATCACATATGTAATGGTCTATAATACAAAATCTCTCAAAACATGATTATTAAATAATTAACTATAAGTACCAAAATGACTAGTAAAAAACTAACTAATTTCACTAAAATGAGATTTAAAGTAGTAAAGTAATGTAGAAACTACAAAGTAGAATAATTTTAAAGATTAACTAAATACGTAAATGAATTTAATTTCTTTCTTGGGAATGAAATGGAATGAATGCAATTTTATTTTATTTTCCTTAAGATGAAAGTCATTGACTTTCCGAATTCTAAACACGTTTTCAAAAGTTTGCTTTTTCATTTTGTTTTAAATGTTTTTTTTCTCTTTTGTATGAATTCAATGTACATATATAAATTCGAATTTCGGATTGTTTCATCAACACAAATACTTGTGAATAAATTTTACATTTCTCTCCAGAGCTAAAGTTACCAGCATTTATGAATAATAAATATATGAGAATATTACAAATTGCTAAAATATTTTATTCCTTAACCGTGTTATTTTTCATTATATTTATATGAATCTATTTCCTGTCCAAAAGTCATGCATGTATTCTTTTCAACTATATAAATATTCAAGTTTTGAATTTCGAAAGATCACAATGAACGTAAATTTTCTGATAGTGGAAGTATGTAATGTTGTAAAAGTACTGGATTATGGAGAATAATATTTAGCTTGAGGCGTGTAAAAGATACCGTCCTTAAGGATATTTTACTCACACCGAGATAAATAAAATATCGGTATCCCTCATGATTCAACAAGTTCTTCTATTATAACTAGGAGCAAAAATAACAAAAATTATGAGAAGAAAACCCAACATAAAACCGAGGGTGCATATTTAGGTAATTGTTGAACAACACCACTCCCAAAGTATATGGGGGGATCAATATCCGAGGGTTTAAAGGCGTGATTAGGAATAACGAAGTCTTGAGTGCGATCTAAAGTGAGCTGTATTAAAAGTCAGCTAGCATAGCTCGGGAGAGTGCGTCTAGTAAATTATCGCAATTACTCGGGAGAGATTTACAGTAATGAGAGTGCTCACGATCAGTAGAGAATACTTAGGCGTAATCATAGAAGACATAGCGGGAAGGATTCCGACAATTGGGAAAATCATAACTCTAGACCTCCTTAACTTTTCTCTAACCCTCAGTATCGTTAGTTGTTAATTTACTATTTTAATTTATTAGTTAATTAGTTAAACATAAGAATCTTAATATCTATAAGTTAGGAATTGTTCAATCTTGTCTTCTTGGTGGCAGTGAACAGCTGTAGCTAAACCTTAATTCTCTGTGGGATTCGACTCCAGACTTGTAAATCGGATTATATTTGCAATGATCGCATTGTCCTTTTATAAGGCATAGTTGGGCGTGATCTGCATCGACACAGAATGTGCCGGTTTAATTCCTAGTGGAATACTCGTCAAAAGGTTCTTTAACCACTCGGCCTCATTGCCATACAATTTCAATACCACAAACTTAGATTCCATGGTAGATCTTGCTATTATTGTTTGTTTAGCTGATTTTCATGCGACAACACCCCCACCGAGGGTGAACACATAACCAATAGTGAATTTTGTGCCATATGAATCAGAGATAATTTAGCATCATTGTATCCTTCTAGTAGAGTGAAAAATCCATTATATTTAATACCATAGTTCATGGTACCTCTCAAATATTTCATTACTCTTGCTAATGCAATCCAATGATCATGACTCGAATTTTGAGTATATCTACTCAATCTACACACAACATATGCAATACCGGATCTAGTGAAATTCATCAAATACATTAGGCTACCAATAATTTGAGCATATTTATTTTGATCTACAGGATCTCCGATCCATTATATTTTTTAATTAACTACTAGCATCATAAAGAGTGCTTACAGGTACCACATCAAAATTATCAAATTTTTAAGAATTCTTTCAACATAGTGTTCTTGAGACGATATTAAACTATTGTCATCTCTTATAATTTTCATGCCTAAAGTACACACTAGCTTCTCCCATATCTTTCATCTCAAAATTAGAAGACAAGAAACAATTGGTTTTATGTATCAAATCAAAAGAGTAGAACTAAAAATAAGCATGTCATCCATATATAGGTAAATAATAACATGTATACCATCTACACATTTGTATAATATATTTATCTACTTCAATTGACGAAAAACCATCTTCAATTTAAACGTACGAAAAAAATTATTCTGGTCAAATGTTTTGAGTGAACATAACGGCAAAGTTACTGTTTATCTTATCATTTGACTTAATAAATGTGCATGTAGTGACAAATTACATTAAATTCAGACTCTAATGAAGATTGGATTTAGTTCAATATTCAAAGTTAAAATAATAAGATTAAATTCATCATTTCATGCAAAACAAAAACTCTTATCAAATAACTCCAGGGTCACATAAATATTCTTTTCCAACTTATCTCCATATTACAATAATAACAACATAAGAAAACTTCTTTGAAATGGCCGTCCAATTAGCATATCCTAATTAAAAAAAAATTAATGGAAAACTAATTTTACTTTATTTATTTGTGTGATTACGAAGCAGTTATTTTAAAGACATTGAATCCAATGGTAAAAAATATAGAGTAGGAGATCATTTCTTCTAAAAGGAAAAGAAAATTAGAAAAAACTAAATAAAAGCCAAAATTAAAAGGAGTAAATGAATGGTATTTACACTCTTTGACCTATTTTATGTGATGATATTCTATTGGTACAAAATTAAAGAAAAAAACTTTAAACATGTGATCACCTTATTAAGAACAGAATGATAATATAACGTTCAGATTTCTAATAAAAATTATATAATTTTGATTGAGAAACTAAAAACTAGGTGTAGCACATAAAATGATTTAAGGAGAGTAATATTTTTCAAATGTGTATTTTTTTCCTCGCTTTGCATGTATATTTAAGACATATATTTATGTTTAACAATATACTCAATTTAATAATATCTCTAGTTTTTTTGATTTTTTTTATAAATTATTTCGCGGCTATAAGTTCAATTTATCACTTATAATGACTGCGGTGGAGTGATAAACATTCTTTCATATTTAATCAAATGTTTCGAGTTGGAGACTTGAATATGAAGTAGTATACCTCCAATCTAAAACTTTTAACAGAAATTTAGATTTAATCAAATACTAATGCGGATGTTAAATGAAAAAAAAAATTCAATTTATCACCTGCCAGTCTCTCACATTAAAAAAAACGTGACATCCTCTAATTAGTACTCCCTTCGGTCCAAAATAAGTGATGTTTTGACCTTTTTTTGTGGTCCAAAATAAGTGATGTTTTCGGATTTCAAGAATGACTTAATGATATTTTTCCTATATTGTCCTTGGAGTAAATAATGTTGGAATATGTGTTAGGAGTGTTTATGTGAGATAGTAAGGTTAAAATGGTCAATTCTATTGCTAATAAATGCTAAAATGTGACTTTCTTAATATGTGTGAAAACATCCAAAACATTACTTATTTTGGACCTGAGGGAGTAATTACCATTGGAAAAGAAAAACGTAAAAACTTTGTTTTTCTTTTATTTGTTAAGACCCAAAACTTTTGTTGATAATAGTAATAATTCGGCGTAAAAAGAGAACCATATCTCTGTCCCTCTCTTTAATCTTTCGCCACCCACCCACCCCACCCCACCCCACCCACGCACTTATTATTTTCCTTTTTCTCTCTCAAAAAACAAAACAAAACAAAACCAAACCTATAACCACAAACCCTTGTTTCACTTTCTCTTCTCTGTTTTTTGTGGAAAATGAAAATGGAGGCTTTGGACCCAAGTGCTGCTTCATGTTTTATGGTGGATGTAGATGATGACCTTCTCAACTTCTCTTTGGAAGATGAAACTGTTTTACAAGATGATGATGAAAAAACAACAAATTCCATTACCAAACACAAAGACCCTTTCTCTTCTTCTTCTTCTTCTTCTTCTTATTCTTCTTCCTTGGATTCTTCAAATCCTCTTCTTACCCTTCTTCCTTCCCAACAACACCCTGTAAGTCTTATACAAATTTCATTTCACTGCTTTTTTTGCTCTTCTTCTCTGCTCTTTAGGCCTTGAAAAGCCTCTGGGTTCCGAGTTTTCGCTTGACTCGCTGTAACCCGGGTGTGTTCTGAGGCCAGAAATTTTGGTGAGTCGACTCAGACGAGTTGACATATGCATTTGCTACGTGTTCCATATTTTAAACTCATTGGCTTCCACTAATTTGGATACTCTCAATTGTAAATTTAAATTATTCCTAGGGTTTGAACGCCAGACTTTTAATTAAAAGGTTAATTTATTCCGATTATATCACCACCTTTTCTATTGCATGCCTGTGTTTGAAGGGAGGCGACTGAGTTGAGTGGCATTTTGGTAAATAATATGGGAAAAGATGGGCAGTTTTAGAACCTATTGTGGTGGAAACGAGAAAGTGGATTGACTGGCTCAAAGTTGGGAGGCGTTAGGAAAGATTATTTTTTTGGACCATTTTGCCCATGAAACCCTAACGTTACCAAAAGGAGTGCATGACGATGGGGCTAGTGTTTGAGAAAACAAATTCTTTTAATTCCAGATATTATTATTAAAATTTGGCAATTTTTTGTGCTGAAAAATAATGAAGTGTTGTGTTTTTTTAGAAATTAAAATATGGGGGATATTTTAGGAATTTTGGAATATCTTCGTAACATGTCTTTATGATTGGGCATCGGTTGTCACGATGTCTGAGCTGTTCAAATAAATGCAGCATATCCGTTTCAACTTGTATTTCACAATCTTGAAAAGACACTTTTGTTCCTATCATCAATATTGATTTACCACAAATTTGTCAAAATTGCAAATTGCCCCACTCGAGAATTTTGACTTTTATTTCTTTCTAGATTCCCTCCTAGAAAATATCTAGATTCCCTCCTAGATATAGTGTAATAAAAACACTAAAAGCTTATCTTTTCTTAAACAAATTTTTGAAAATTGAACATGAAAATATATATGATTAAAATAAGTTTCTAAGTCTTGGTGGATATACATGTTACCTGTGTTGTTGGGAGGTAGCAGTGCCTAGTAAAATAGTCGAGGTGCGAGTGGCTCGTAAACCACTTTTATTGAAAATATATAAAACTGGAAAAATTGTCGGTTGCTGGCTCACTCAAGATTATTAACATGTTGAATTTTGCAGGAATGTATTGAGGAAGAATTGGAATGGCTGTCAAACAAAGATGCATTTCCAGCAGTGGAGTTTGGCATACTTGCCGATAACCCGAGTATTGTTTTTGATCACCATAGCCCGGTTTCAGTGCTGGAGAATAGTAGCAGCACCTGCAACAGCAGTGGCAACGGCAGCGCTAATGCAAACGCGTATATGAGCTGCTGTGCCAGCTTAAAAGTCCCGGTTAATTACCCCGTTCGTGCACGGAGCAAGAGAAGGCGTAGAAGACGAAGAGGCAGCTTTGCTGACTTGCCAAGCGAGCATTGTATGTTGGTGAACAAACCGAGTTTCAAGATCGTTAAGCAACGTGAGCCATTGCTTTCGTTACCGATGAATTCATCTAAAAGTGCTAGTATCGGGAGGAGGTGCCAACATTGTGGAGCTGATAAGACCCCACAATGGCGGGCAGGTCCCCTGGGGCCAAAAACACTGTGCAATGCTTGTGGGGTCCGCTTTAAGTCAGGCAGGTTGTTGCCAGAGTATCGCCCGGCAAACAGCCCTACTTTCTCGCCGACTGTGCATTCCAATTCCCACCGGAAGGTTTTGGAGATGAGAAAGCAGAAGATAGGAGTGGGAGGAATGATGATTCATGAAGCTTGTGGATATAGGGTAGGTTAGTATTGAGTTGTCGTCTACAGCATCTTTTTGGACAATTTTTCTTCTTTTTACCATAGTTAGCATAGAATCTAGGTTTGTTTGTAATGGTCTAGATTGTTAGTGAACCATATTTGTTTTTGTTTTCCATCAAAATCCACTAGGAATTTTGAACTTAGTGTGTTTGATTATGCTTTCAGACAGAATCCAGAAAGAAGAGTTCTTGACAAACATGTGGTCGGGTTTTTAATTCTACTTACTTACCTTTTCATTTGCATGGATTGGAAATGATACATTTTTGGTTTGTGACTGATCTAAAAAGAAAAAAAGCAAAGGGAAAAGAGTGTTGTTTGTGGTAGTTGGTCAAAACTATTTTGCTACCGCTGCTAACTAAGCAGTTTAACAGTTGCAGAAGCTGCAGGTTTTGAAGGTTTAATTGTTCCAATTATTTGAGGTGTTTGATCATCTTACTTTGTTTTGCTTCTTTATGTAAAAAAAAAATGAATGTCTTGTAATATGCTTCTTGTTAGAAGAAAATAAGAGTGGAAGTTGTACAAAGTTCTTGTTATAGTAGCTATTGAGCAGGCTGTGGGATTTCTTCCACCTCAGAAGAATAAAGCAGGGAGCTTAACATAGTGACCATTTCTTGACTAACTGGCTGGTGTTTCTTGTTCCTCTTTCGAGTAGAGGATTTTTTTGCTTTTCATTATTCCCTCGGAGTTGAGTTATAGTTAGCAGATGGGATCTAATTCATTAGAGGAAGGGATGGTGATTAACTGATAGAACCTCTTCTCTTCTTTCAAATCGCATCTCTCAAGTGAGAAGAAAAGGCCCCCCACGGAGCGGTGGGAAAGCAAGGGACTTGAGAAGAAAAGGCCCCCCACGGAGCGGTGGGAAAGCAAGGGCGTAGCAGGAAGAAGAAGTATGAAAGCAGCAAATCTTCCTCCTCTGATGAGGCTTAGTTCAGCTAGCCCTAGACAGATCACATCTCATTAGAAATGCAGGTATTTTATTTTTCATTTAGGATCTTTCTTATTTACCTTTAAGGCATCCTATTCCCTGTTTTTACTTTGTTTTGGAATCGTCTTCTTTTAAATAAGATCTTCTCCTTGTTCTTCCCTCTTCCTATGATGAAGACCTGATAAGTGATTTCTGAAAGCTCCCAATAGGCCACGTAGTTTCTTCTAAACTCTCACTTTCAATGCTAATATGAGCAGGAATATAGACAATGAGTTTGTTTCCAGCAGTAGAGGTGAAATTTAGATGGTTCGGGCATGTGAAGAGGAGAGGCCCAAATGTGAGAAGTTGGCCCTAGTGGTGTATAAGCAGAGGTAAAGGTAGGCCGAAAAAGTATTGGGGAGAGAGTGATTAGACAAAACATGCCGTTGTTCCAGCTCACTAAGGACATGACCATGGATATGAAGACGTGGAGATTGAGGATAAAGGTGAAAGGTTAGGATAGGTCGCCTGGCTTTTGTACATGAGTTAGCATTATTTATGTATTTTTGTATTTCTTGACTTATGTGTTTACTTGTTGTTGCTTTCGTTATGGCCTTCTTATTACAATTCTCAGTTTTAGGCTTTTAGCTTTGCATCTTTCTATTTTGGCTTCGGTTTTCTAATTGGTGGCTTCTTGCTGCCCTTCTTTTATTTTTCCTAATCCCAGGATTTTTCGGAAATAACCCCTCATGCCTTCTTGAAAGTGGGGAATTTGTATCACTTTATAGGTCAGCTAATCTATATGGATGTATGATTTTCTTGTAGGTTACATTGTTAGTCTTGTTATATTGTTAGTCAATTATGGATATTTGTAACCCTCAAATGTATTCTTTGTTTGGACAAGATTTGACAAGATTTGAGCAGAAGCAGCATCTGTGTAGGATAACATAGACTTGGTTAATCATTTTTTATCTGTTTATTAGCTCACTTATTAGGTAGAGTAGAAGTGACAATATACAAGTGGTATTTCTTTTTCTATGCTTTTGCATATCAGTGACTTGGATCCTATTCTTTATAATGATCATATCTGGCCTTTTCTTTGATCTTGATTGCTTAACATTTGCTTTAGTCACTTCCTGTAGATGACATAGAAGTTTTGTTGTGTTCTTGATTTATATAACCCTTCTTGTTTGTAAATTATCTATTTTATACAAATATTTTTACAAGATTAGTCAAAGGTGGCTGCACTGATATATATTTATGAGTGGCTGCCATTTTCTTATGGTGTCACTAATATGTGTGTTGTTTACTAATAATGCACTAGTTTATGGTTACATATAATGACAATAATGAGTGATTATAAATAATTAACTAACTAAGAAACAAGCTTTTATCGGCTTCCACGTATTGCAGAATTAAGCAATATGTTGAATTAAGTTATTAAGAGTTGAACACAGGGGAGGAGCTAGAGTGGTGGGAGTGAATTCGGCTGAATCCTATAGCTTTGATTCGAACTTTGTATTTGTCTTGTTTTTTTTTTAAATATATACAAATTATTAATTTAGAACCTAATAACTTAAAACGAATAAAATCCTGGTTCCGCCTCTACTTGAACGTTGTAAGCTATGTTCAATATAGCTTTGCGGTCTGTAAGAATATGTTATGTGGGAAGTGAAGAACAGATTCAGAGCTCTAGCTGTGTTCTTCTAGTTGAGAGTATGCTGTGAAATATTTGTTTGGGAAAATGCACAATTATGCCTCTAACCTATACCCAAAATTTCAACTACACACTTTTTCTTTGCGGGAATCCTATTAGCCTCCTAAACTTATTTTAATTATAATTATTTGCACCCTTAATGCTAACATGGTACAGTGTGTGTATTTCACTCTCCCAGGAGAGTGAGAAGCAAGAAAAAATGATTTTCAGATTATTTTTTATTCTTATTTAGCATTTTTTCTTACTTTTTTTTCCCTTTTCCTTTTCCTTTTTTTTTTAATTTCTTCTCTAATCCGGCGGATATTCATTCATCGACGACTTTGTCTAAACGTTTTCTTTCATTTTTTTTCTTTTCACATACAAATTAAACTCTCAAAAGGATCTATTCATAAGCAAAGCAAAATACACTCAGATTTGGAGGGAAAAAATTTATCATCAGAAAACCTTCCCACGTCGGAAAAAAAAATAATGTATTGAAATTTTAGCTGAATTTTTTTCTTAACTTATATTCGTTTTTATTTCTTTTGCTCTTCCTCCCACACATAAATTATACTTTCAAGAATATATATATATATATATATATATATATATATATATACACACACACACACTTAGATCGAGATAAAAATCTGTCGTTGGAAAAAAACATTGCCGGGAAAAATAGTGTTTATGAAATTTCGACGACCACCATTTTATGCCGCCGGTGACCAAAACAAAAAGAAAAAAATGAAATAACCAAAAAAATGAGAATAATAAGAAATTAGAAAAAAGGATAAGAAAAAGAAGAAAGAATTACAAAAAATATTAAAAATACATGGTGGGGCTCGTGTAGCTCACCACTTGCCAAGAGTTTGGTTGTCAGCGTTCAGGGTGAAAATAATTACATTAAAAATAAATTTAGGGGGAGGGGAGGGGTAATAGGATTCCCACAAAGAAAAAGTGTGTAGTTGAGATTTTGGGTATAGGTCAGGGGGTAATTGTGCATTTTTCCTATTTGTTTCATTGTTGTCATGACCTAATTTACGACCCTGACCGACGCTAGGAGGTAACGACTCCAAGCACGTCTCATTGAAATTTACGAAAAAAATCGAATAAAGATTTTTTTTAGGAAAAAGGCTCAAAATTGCCCTCGTGATTTTCGAAATGACTTCTTTGTACCCTCCATTTGAAAATGAGGTCATGTGTAACCTTGCCGTTAATCAATTGGTCTACTGGCTCCCTTATCTACCAACAGCTCCATTTTGGGCCATTTTTTCTCTCAAAAAATCCATAACACGACATGTGTCCTCCTAAACCACCATCCTTACATACCTTCTTCACCCCTTCCACACGAGATGGTCATTGTTATTACCCATTTTGTTCCTCCTTGCCAGTTGCCTCTCACCATTCTAAGAATTTAGAATGTAAAAAGAGTACTAGTATACATAGTATAAAAATTAATCCAATGAAAAATATATATGATCGACATGCAGATGGTGATTACGTTGTTCTAAATTTTGCACGAAATGTGGAAGCTTACATAAGAAGAAGGCTAGCATTTGTGAGAAAATTCTAGAGAAGTATGGATATTTCCTTAGGAAGAACCTAGATCTTTATGAATTTGCTAGGAAAGTCATTGGAATCTTCTAGGCTTGTAGAGTATTCTAGAGAATGGACTTATATGTAAATATGGAAGGACTTGTAGAACAATTATTATTTACACACTAGCCCCTAGGTGATTAGTATAAATAGGGGGCATTCATTTGTAATTCATCAACCAAGAAAACAATTCAAGTTCTCTCTAATACAAAGCTTCCTTTAAAAATTCTCTTGTATTCTTTCTTCCATTCTCTTAGTGATCTTGAGTGTAGTAAGGCTGACTTGGCATAGCAAGAACGTGAGCAAGTTGTGCAAGATCGTGAGCGAGTTGTCAAGTGTCGCACGTGTACTTAGTTAACAACTAAGGACGTGACAACGTGGTATCAGAGCAAATGTTTCAACTAAGGGAATGGCGAACGACGGAGAAATTAACGCTGCCAACACCCAAGCCAACGTCATCCAGGATGCTGCTGGCAAGAGCGGCCGTAGAAAAAAGAGGAATGCCACCAACAAGAGCCAGGAGGTACCACCCGAGGTTGTGTCAAACAAAGGGCTTACATCCCAAGAATCATCTGCCACTGAGGCGAGCGAGGATGAAGTGGAGGTCCCGCCCGAGGATGTCTCGCTCGGTAAAGAGTGGGTGATGAAGATGAACGCGGGGATGGACGCCGTGGAGATCTTTGGCCAACGTTTGGGGAAGGTGGAAAGCACCCTTAGCGTTCTTGAGGGGCACACTCTTGAAGAGATTGAGAGTATCCGAAATGACTTGGAGGGACGTACACAGACGGAGATGGAACTAAGGCAAACCATCATTGCCTTAGAGTGCAGACTCATGGAGGCTTTGAGTACTATCGATGCTATGAAGGCAAAGATAGATTCACTCGAGGAGCATGTCAATGCTGGCGTGACCGAGGTAGCCAGCAATGTTGTGGTAACGAGAGAAACTAAGCTCGATGCTCCCAAACCACCGATGTTCAAAGGTGTTCGTGATGCACAAGAAGTGGAAAATTTCCTTTGGCACTTGGAGAACTACTTCAGGCATGGCAAAGTGAGGGATGACGAGGCAAAGATCAACACTGCGGTATTGTACCTCTCAGAGACTGCCATGCTTTGGTGGAGAAGGAAGATGTTGGACATGGATAAAGGTCTATGTACTATTAGCACATGGGATCAGTTCAAAGCCGAGTTCAAGCGACAATTCTTTCCAAACAATGTCTTGTACGAGGCAAGGCGCAAGCTTAGGGAATTGAAGCAAATAGGAAGCATACGTAACTATGTCAAGGAGTTCACTACCCTTATGCTTCAAATCCCCAACCTGACCAACGATGACTTGTTGTTCCACTTCATGGACGGGTTGCAAAATTGGGCTAAGCAGGAGTTACAACGCCGACAAGTCACCGATATAGACCAAGCCATAGTAGAGGCCGAATCATTGATGGATTTCAGGCATGACAAGCACGACAAAGGCAATGGCAATGAGTCAAAAGTTAACAATGTCAAAGGTGGGGGAGATCGTGGAAAAGGCAAGGAGATATATCAACAATACTCCAAGACTCAAGATTCCAAAAAGTCGAGTGGTCGTTAGGGCTACGTTGAGAAGAAGGCACAGGCCGAGAAGAAGGGATGCTATATATGCGGAGGGCCGCACAGCTTTAGGAATTGTCCCGACCTAAAGAGCCTCAGCGCCATAGTCCGTGAACGAAAGGAGCAGCCGCAAGGAGAGAGTTCAGGAACTATATAGTTGGGTATGATCGGATTATGTGGTGCCGTCACAAAGCAAGCTATCCAACCTACCGAGAGTGGCAATCATTACGTGGATCTAACCATCAACAACAAGCCCGCTCGTGTAATGGTGGATACTGGAGCAACTCACAACTTCGTGACTGAGGCTGCCACAAAGAGACTAGAATTGAAGCTTGCCCCAACCAACTCTCATGTCAAGACCGTGAATGTCGAGGTACAAAATGCTCGCGGGGTAGCTAGTGGAGTAGGTGTCAAATTGGGAGCTTGGAAAGGTACGACAAACTTTACCGTAACCGCTATGGATATATTTGACATCATACTGGGGCAAGAGTTCTTTAGACATTGTCATACTTTGATCGACCCCTACCTCCAACGTCTTTTGGTTATGGAGCGAGAGGGAGCTTGCACGGTACCTACAATGACTATGCCACACAGACAAATCCAAGCACAAATCTCAACTATGCAGATTGTAAAGGGGATCAAGAAGGGGGAGCCAACGTTCGTGGCAACTATTGCAAGTATAGAGGAAGACAAGAGTTTTCAAGAGACGTTGCCACCTTGCATAGAGAAGTTGCTTGAGCAAAACAAAGATGTCATGCCCGGGGAGTTGCCTAAGCACTTACCGCCTCGGCGAGAGGTGGATCACAAGATTGAGTTAGAACCAGGGGCTAAACCACATGCATTTTCCCATATCATATGGCACCGCCCGAGCTAGAGGAGCTCAAGAAACAATTGAAAGAGTTGCTAGATGCTGGTCACATTCGCCCATCAAAGGCACCTTTCGGCGCACCAGTACTATTCCAGAAGAAGAAGGATGGATCGTTGCGCTTGTGCATAGACTACCGAGCACTTAATAAAGTTACAGTGAAGAATAAGTACCCAATACCACTCATTGATGACTTGTTTGATAGACTTGGGCAAGCCAAATACTTTACCAAGGTGGATCTTCGAAAGGGCTACTACCAGGTTCGAATTGCTGAAGGGGATGAGCCAAAGACAACATGTGTGACAATATATGGAGCCTTTGAGCGGTTGGTGATGCCATTCGGCTTAACAATGCACCGGCTAGATTTTGCACCCTTATGAACAAGATTTTTCATCCCTACCTCGATCAGTTCGTGGTAGTCTACCTAGATGACATAGTCATCTACAGCAACACCTTAGAGGAACACATGGAGCACTTAAGGAAAGTTTTCCAAGTCTTGAGGGAGAACGAGCTATACATCAATAGGGAGAAGTGCGAGTTTGCACAATCAAAGGTGCACTTCTTGGGCCATGTCATTAGCAATGGCGAGCTACGCATGGGCGAGGCTATGGTACGTGCTATCCAGGAATGGGAGGCATCTACAAAGGTAACTGAGTTGAGATCCTTCCTTGGCCTTGTTAACTGCTATCGTCAGTTCCTCAGTGGCTACTCAGCAAAGGCCGCCCCATTGACAGAGTTGCTAAATAAGAACAATCCGTGGGTTTGGACGGGGCAATGTCAAAAGGCGTTTGAAGGCCTTAAGGCAGCGGTAGCAGAGGAGCCAGTCTTGGCATTACCTGACTTTTCCAAGACATTTGAGGTGAACACAGATGCCTCAGATTTCGCTATTGGGGGTTTCCTAATGCAGGATAAGCATCCCATATCATTTGAGAGCCGCAAGTTAAATGAGACAGAGCGGCGTTACATGGTGCAAGAGAAGGAAATGACTGCAATTGTGCATTGCCTTCGTACATGGAGGCATTATCTGCTCGAGTCGAGGTTCGTGGTCAAGACCGACAATGTGGCTACTAGCTACTTTCAGACGCAGAAGAAGCTCACACCAAAACAAGCTAGGTGGCAAGAATTATTGGCCGAGTTTGATTATGAGCTAGAGTACAAACCGGGAAAAGGTAATGTTGTAGCTGATGCCTTGAGCCGGAAAGCCGAGCTTGCTGCCATCACTTCAGTAACTTGGGACATTCGTGAGGATATAAAAGAAGGCATGCAACATGATCCAGCAGCCAAACAACTTATCGAGTTAGCTAACCAGGGCAAGACGAGACGTTTTTGGGTTGAAGACGACCTATTACTTACCACGGTTCGGCGGGTCTACTGCCTAAGTTTGGAGACATTAGACGGCGGATCATAAGGGAGAGTCATGATACAATGTGGGCTGGTCATCAAGGCCAACGTCGCACTAGGGCCTTGGTTGAGTCGGTCTACTATTGGCCACGCATGCGAGATGACATAGAGTGCTATGTGCGGACTTGTCTTGTCTGTCAACAGGACAAGGTTGAACAAAAACAACCCGGAGGACTTTTGGAGCCATTACCAGTTGCAGAGCGTCCGTGGGAGAGCGTGACTATGGACTTTATCACTTGCCTACCGAAGTTTGATGATTATGGTACTATTATGGTGGTCGTGGATAGATTTTCCAAATATGCTACCTTCATGCCTGCCTCACCGGGTTGCACCGCTAAGGAAGACGTCAATCTATTCTTTAAGAACGTGGTGAAGTATTGGGGCATACCAAGGCATATCATCAGTGATCGGGACCCCCGCTTCACTGGGAACATTTGGAGAGAGTTGTTCGACATACTAGGCACAAAATTACACTTTTCTACTAGTTTCCACCCACAGACGGATGGACAAACAGAACGGGTCAATGCCTTACTAGAATGCTACTTGAGGCATGCGCATTATAAAGATTGGGCAAGGCTCCTAGACATCGCCCAATTCTCTTATAACTTACATCGGAGTGAGTCCACGGGGCGGACACCATTTGAGCTAGCCACAGGCCAACAACCACAAACTCCACATTCATTACCAGCCGCCTTTGAGGGAAAGAGTTTAGGGACTTATCATATGGCCAAAGGATGGGAGGAGCAACTCGACACTGCTAAGTCCTACTTGGATAAGGCAGCTAAGAAGATGAAGAAGTTTGCGGACCGTAAGCGGTGTCCCACAGACTATAGAGTTGGTGACATGGTCATGGTAAAGTTTAACCCAAGGCAATTCAAGGCACTACGAGGCATGCATCAAAATTTGATTCGCAAGTATGAGGGGCCATTTAAGATCGTCGCCAAGATAGGCAAGATCTCATACAAGCTTGACATGCCATCGTATCTTAAGATCTACCCTGTTTTCCATGCGAGCATGCTTAAGCCATATCATGAAGATAAGGATGATCCAAGTAGGGGCCAATCAAGTCGAGCGCCAATGACTATCACTGCCTCGCATGATCGGGAGATTGAGGCTATTATAGATTACCAAGCCAGGCGAAAACAAGGGCAAAAAGCGACCGCTATGTTCCTCGTCCATTGGAAAGGGCAATCACCGGCGGAGGCCACGTGGGAACGATATGAGGATTTGTGGCAATTCAAAGATAAGATCCGAGAGTTTATGCAGCAGCATTGCGCCGCGATCGTCGCAATATTAGGTGGGGGAGAGTGTGATGACTTGCCACGTCATCATGCCACAAAGGCGCCATTTGGTATATATTAATGCCATGTGGAAACTTACATAAGAAGAAGGCTAGCATTTGTGAGAAGATTCTAGAGAAGTATGGACATTTCCTTAGGAAGAACCTAGATCTTTATGAATTTGCTAGGAAAGTCCTTGGAATCTTCTAGGCTTGTAGAGTATTCTAGAGAATGGACTTATTTGTAAATATGGAAGGACTTGTAGAACAATTATTATTTACACACTAGCCCCTAGGTGATTAGTATAAATAGAGCGCATTCATTTGTAATTCATCAACCAAGAAAACAATTCAAGTTCTCTCTAATACAAAGCTTCCTTTAAAAATTCTCTTGTGTTCTTTCTTTCATTCTCTTAGCGATCTTGAGTGTAGTAAGGCTGACTTGGCATAACAAGAACGTGAGCAAGTTGTGCAAGATTGTAAGCGAGTTGTCAAGTGTCGCACATGTACTTAGTTAACAAGTAAGTACGTGACATATAGCTTTGTAGCTTTTGAAGTTATAAATCTAAGAAACAATCTTATACGTACTGTACTGTATACAGCTAAGTGCATTTTGTATATATTGTATTTCTATTCAGCTTTTCATTTAGGATCCATTTTTATTTAGTTTCTACATTGCTATTATTTGTAGTGGAGTTTATGCCTATATGGAATATACATATACATATAGGGTTTAGAAATAGAACATGATAAGAATATTTTACTTCAAAAGCCATTTTTTCACATTGGGCCCGTGTTGTGCACGGGCACGCCAGTCTAGTATAGATACAGATCCCTCAATCAAGAACAACTAGCCATAAGATTAGCAAACCGTCCTCAATTGTCATCATACAAGGCCCTACATTTGAACCAGAACTGAACAAATCAAACAAATAAATACGAAAATCACTTAATCAATCGGAACTCCCAAACAACAGAAACTTAAGAAAATTGATCATAACCATAAAGGGTTGGTAATAACGAGGAACACGTTCCAGAAACACGTTGAACCACCGTACAATACGGAATATAAAGTAGTATCAGTTTACGAAACAAACCACCAAACGCTTATCACCAAAAACACACATGAAAGTGACGAGAATACGAAAATAGAGAAAGAATTGGACCTGAAGAACAATCTTCCTTTAATACTCACGAATTTGAAAAAAAAAAAAAACCTCCAAGTTTTGAGTTACACCACAAAATCATACAGAATCGACTCCGAGATCGTCAACCGCAACTGGAATTACAGACAAAAACCTCAGTCAGCGCTGGACTCGAACTCGAATACGACCACCACTCAACCACATTCCATAATTTGAGAACGAAAATTGAAACTGAGAAGAGGAAGCAGCAAAACACTTTCGTTTGTATATTTTTGGTTATGTTTTCTTAATTTTCAAAATCGAAAAGGGAATGAAGAGGCAGAAATAAGCATCTTCGATCTTATTCTTTTGTGTTTGTAGACTGTGGGGTTGCTTTATAATACTGCGAATTATATATATATTTTTTTTAGTAATTTGCAAATTATAAAAAAATTTCTTTTTTTTAGTTCGTAATATTATACTGCAAAATACAGTTTTTTTTAATTCATATTATTATTGCGTATTATTAAAAAAATTAATTAGCAGTACACATAACAATAATTCATACACATAAAATATAGTACTATGTTGCGAAATAATTATTAAATTTTTCTACAAGAAAATAACTTTTTTCACATGGGTTTTATCATTTTTACAATTAACAAATTTTATTTTTGTTGTGTTATTGGTTGCTAAAGTCTGAGTTTTTTTTCATTTGCAATACTTTTATCATAATTAAAATATGTCGAAATCTGAGTTATTTTAAATAAAAAAAATTATATAGTAAATTATTACTAGGAAAGTTGTTTATCTTCTCAAGTATTTTGATGTAAAACTACTTGTGACTCATAATCTTATACATGCCGATTATGTTGCTTTAGATTAATACTAGTCAGTTAGAAAGTAGTCTAAAAGCAACAAAAAATAATGGACCATCAAAAATCTTCAACAACAAGTTATTCTGTGTAAATAAGTAATGAATTTAAATTATATATCTTCATAATGTAATGAAAGTATAATTTAATCTGTTATAATATCTTATTTAACGCTTATTTTTAGCTTTCATATTATCAATTAATGTTATTAAATAGAGTAATTTTATAATTATTTCTTAATTGATCTGATTGTATAAAATCATGTTTACATAATGCATAAAAATTCCTACAAACTATAATAATGATCTTGCCGGAAACAGCCTCTCTACCCTTTCGGGTAGGGGTAAGGCCTGTGTACGTATTACCCTCCCCAGACCCCACTTTGTAATAATACTCCGAAAAGAGCTTTACTTCATTATTCGTCAAAAAATCTCTATTGTGTTAGAAGTACGTGGTCCGACCTGAGATATTTTAGCAAAACACAATAGAGATTTTTTCTTAGCAAACATGAAAAGGTTAATTCTACAAGTAGTTTTGCATCAAAATACTTGAGAAGATAAACAAATTTCCTAGCAATAATTTACTAGATAATTTTTTTTTAAAAAAAAAACCCAGATTTCGACATATTTTAATTATGATAAAATACAAGATTTTGCAAATGAAAATACTCAGACTTTAGTAACCAATAACACAACAAAAATAAAATTTGTTAATTGTGAAAACGATGAAACCCGTGTGAAAAAAGTTATTTTCTTGTAAAAAAATTTAACAATTATTTCGCAATATAGTACTATGTTTTATGTGTTTGAATTATTATTATTGTGTGTACTGCTAATTAAATTCACAGTACTATACTGCGAATTAGCAAAATAATTTTTTTAAAATAATTCGCAGTATAATACTATGAATTATAATTTTTTTTGTAATTCCAGTATAATACTGCGAGTTATTCTGTTAAAGTATCTCGCAGTATAATAATGCGAAATATATACTTGTGTAACTTTTTTGGCATTAAAAGTATTATACTGCGAAATAGTTATTTATGTAACTTTTTTTTAGCAATAAAAATATAACTTTTGTCCAAAAAATTATTAAAAAGGTTTCGAACTTGTACAACTCCAGATTTGTTCTTTTTCTGTTCTCTCCAAGACTAGGTTAGGGTTTTTTTAAAAGAGGTTTTGACACAGTTACCCATAAAAACAAAATTATTTACCCTTATCTACCCATTTATTTTCCTACCCATAAACTAATTACATTTCCTACCCATAGTAGGTTTTATGGGAAATTTTTTCTTTATTCTCCAATTCTTTTTTATTTCTATGCTTCTTTTCTTTTCTTTTCTTTTTTCTTTTCTCCTTTTTTTCACCCCCGACATCCTTCCCTCCAAGAACTACCCACCTTGCTCTTGGGGAGACTCGAACTCACAACCTCTCGGTTGGAAGTGGGGGTTGCTTACCATCAGAGCAACCCCTCTTGTCATATTATATATATATACTAGAGAAAAAATAAATTGTATACCAATTAAATATAGTTAATACAACCAAAAAAATATTAACTAACATATGATATCGGTATAGTATATAGCTATACCAACAGGGTATATAATTATACGCAAAGATTTAAAAAAATTACTTTAATTATTATACTGAAATAATATTAGTTGTCAAAAAAATTAAAAATTCTAAAAGGACCTAATTGTAAGAGTATACCATTACATCATATGCATACTATAATTACTTTTTTTTTTTTTGCATTTTCAGTTTGCCCCTCACGTTTGGGTAAAAGCTTAAAACAAATCAAAAGGGAAAAGACAAGTGAATTTACGGGTAATAAGTATACTATTATAGTATATTGTATACTATTGCAACATATTGTTATAATATCTTGCATATTATTACAGTATACCATAACAATATATTGTATACTATAATAGTATATTGTTACAGTATAACTATATGCTCTTATAATATATTAGTATATTGTAGTGGTATCATATTTTGTGAATTGTAGTATAGTGTTGCAGTATAGCTGTATACCCATATAGTATATTTGTATATTGTAGCGGTATACTGTTGGATAGCTGTATTTTTATTCGATTTTCAGCTGAATAATTCTATCTCAATCATCTAAAATCAGCTCCAAATGTGATCAAATTTTAGTATGAAATTCCAGAAGGTACTATAAGTAATATTTAATAATACTCACTTTGAATCAAACAAAAAATCTTCAAAATAAATTTTTTAAATTCAATACTCAAACCCAACAATGGTGATATTCAAATACACACAAAATTCAAATCAGGGAAGCTTAATATCAAATTCCAAGCACCAAAATCACAATCATATTTTGAAAAAAGACTCGAACAAGGACAAAGAGTTACGAAAAAGATATGAAATTTGTAAGGAGGGAGATAGTGTTTTGTGGCGATGAAAGGCATTCAATAGGTAATAACTTCATTCAACAAGAGAAAATTAAACTACATGCATGTAGTGAGTTAATTGAATCGTAATTTGTGCATATTGAGCAAACTTTTTTTGTTGTAAATATAAAATCATCACATAACTAAATAAATAATGTTATTTCTTACCCCTTAATTTGTCAATATTTTAATTTGTGAATATCATAAAAATATTGTCTATTAGATAAAAAATTTAACTTATGAAAATAAAAGCAAGAACAAAGTGAGGAAATTGATGAAAAGAGAAATGAAAATGTTTCTTACTTTTTATTGAAACAAGGAATATTAAGTGTGGGTTGAGTATATGTTCATTTCCCCTGAAGTCTTTAGAGACTTTCTTTATGATTAGACGGGTAAAATTTTTATATGAAATATGTATATTTAGTAATTACTATCCATATAGGTAAATCGGATAATTATTTTAGGTTTGGTGGGTAATTAGTGTAGTTTCCTCTTTTTTAAAGGGTTAGGATTGTTTGGTGTTGGGTCGGGTCGACTCAGTTTGAGCGGGTTAAGAAGATGGACTAGTTTAAGCGAAGAAGGGGTATTGAAAGATTTGGGCTCACTCATTACATGGCCCAATTTCGAATCTAAGACCAAGCTCTTAAATTTTCTTTTCTTTTTATTTTATTGTCTTTCTTTAATTAATTAAAAACCTAAATTAAATTCCTAAGTAAATTCAAATTGTAAAATTAAGCTAATTATCTTACCATAATATTTATAAAAATTAGTTGATCCTAAATTTTTTTTAAAAAAAACTTAATAATCCAAAATTAAAAGCTAAGAATGTAAATATGAGCCATTTTTGTTATTTTTTTATTTTTAATAAAGCAATTAATTAATTATCTTATCCTATAATGTGAACATAAACTCTAAATGCAATGCATGGTATTTTTTTTTTGGAATTTTTGATTTTTAATGGAAATTAAATATGCACAAAAATGGAAATAATTAACAAAAATCATGTAAAATTGCAAAAATTGGGAATAATTATTTTTTGATATTTTGTGGGAGTAATTCATATAGGCCAAAAATTACATGCTCATACACCAAATTGTACCTAATAGTCTAGCCTCACCCGATTCAAACCAACCAATAGAGATCTACACTGCCTCCATAGAAAGTCTCTTAGGGAGCCAACTGAATACTCAACTCGTAACTGTTGTTATAAGCAAACTTTGCGAGCCATAAAAACTGATCCCATGACCTTCTAAAATCAATGACACAAATACACATCATGTCCTCCAATATCTAAATAATGCGCTCGGACTGCCCGTCCATCTGAGGGTGAAAAGTTGTGCTCAACTCAACCTGAGTAGCCAACTCTCGCTGTACAAACCTCCAAAATTGCAAAGTAAACTGAGTACCTCTATCTGAAATGATGGAAACTGGGACACCATGCAAGCGAATAATCTTCCAAATATAGATAGCCAACTACTCTAAAGAATAGGTAGTACACACAGGAATGAAGTGCGCGGACTTGGTCAACCGATCCAAAATCACCCAAATAACATTGAACTCCTTCAAAGTCCGTGGGAGCCCAAGTACAAAGTCCATGGTGATCCGCTCCCACTTCCACTCTGTAATATCTATCCACTGAAGCAAGCAACCCGATCTCTAATGCTCATATTTTACCTGCTGACAATTGAGCACCAAGCTACAAATCCCACAATGTCCTTCTTCATTATCCTCCACCAATAATGTTGTCTTAGATTCGTATACATCTTCGCAGTACTCGAACGAATAGAATACCGCGAGCTATGGGCCTCCTCCAGAATCAACTCCCGAAGACCATCCACATTGGGCACACATATCCGGCCCTGCATCCTTAATACTGTCACACCCCTTTTTTTTTTTAACAAAAAACAAGCCTTTTCACTTAACCCTCTTAAATAAATAAAAGAATTTTAATAAAAAAGCTAGAAAAGGGTTTTCAATTTTGAAAGTGACAAAAATGCGTGTTTAAAAGAAATTAACTCAGAGTCGCCACCTGACATTGGTTTCGGTGTGCCAGGACACCGTTTTAAAATGATTTTCCTTTTATAACACTTTGGACTCCAAAACTTAAGTCCGCACCAGAGATTCGGGTAAGGGGGTTCATTTGACTCGGGAAGAAGGTGTCAGGCACTCCCCAAATCCCGTAACTAGTACGGTTGCGTACTTGATCAAGTTGGCTTTCAAAATATTCGATTGAGATAGAAAACACAGAAACAAAATAAACACACAAGAGCCTCGAGGTCGTCCCCACCTAAAAGAAAGAAAATGAAAAGGAAAAGAAAAGAACAATCCTAAGCTAACCTATACTGCGACTTCTCCGCCATGCTCGTCAAGGCCTCCAAATATTTACATAGTTCTTCGGGGCATACCCCGAATAATAATATATACAAATTCACGGGGCATTCCCCGAATAAATTCAACTACGGGAAATAACCTCTTGCCTCAAAACTAAGAAAATCCTAATGCTTGCCTACCCGAGTGTGGTCGGCCTAAAGCATGTTACTATCGTTCAATAATTAACTAGAGTAACCCAATAATAATTGTTCTTTATATCCGAGCCCCCCCATAGCATTTAAAACGATTTGTTTTCGTTTAATTTTGATAGAAACGAATTAAGAACCTATCTAATCTCATTTTCAGTAAGAGCGTCACCAAGTAACAATTCGGAAACACAGTAAGCAGCATGATTAATTGAATCCAAAACTAAAGCAAGCATGACATGGTCCATAAACACATAGAGAAAATCTTCGCAAAAAAAAACTGAACACAACATAGAAGAGGAGGAGATGAACCTCAAATGAATCTGAAAATTAATTGTAAGGCAAATTCAGACGAACATCGAATTGGAATTCGAATCGCCACCGGGTCTTCGACTCCAAACTCGACCTCAATCACACTGAACACTTTATTGCTGCGTATTTTTGCGTGTACAGTGACTTAAAATCTCCAAAGCAGCAAACCAAAAGACTACCAAACCTCAGACTAGGACCTTCGACGAACTCGGAACACGCCAGAAATTGATACCACTCGGCAAAAACAAATTTCAGCTATATTACGACCCTTTTTTTTGTCTTTCTGATTCATCATCGATTTTTAGAGCAGATTTTAACATTGCTCAAAGAAACATTGATATATCTTGTTCATGACCCCTAGAAATTCTGTTTGTGTGCCTCTCCCTTGTTCCGCGTGTGTGTGTTAATGGGAGACGAGGGAACTAGGAGGGGTCGCTGGTAGGAGGTCCGACGGGTTAGAGAATGTAGAGTGGAGGGGCTGGCGGCTCTCCTCTTGTTCTGTTGCGATTGTCATTGAGAGAAGAAGAAGCGGCGGCTGGGGTAAGCGGCTGTATTAGTTTCTCTCTGGCGGCTGGGGTCTTCAGGTGAGGTGGGCGGGGACTGGGATTCTCTTTTTGTTCGATGAAGAAGGAGAGAAATCCTCAGTGGCGGCAGTCTCTCCAGTCTCTAGGGGTTGTTTTGGTGTGTTGTATGTTCTCTGATGAGGAAGAAAGGGTTGGGCGGCTGTGGGTTGTTGTTGATGAGGGGTCGGCGACGGGTATGGGGTTCAAGGAGCAGAGGCGGCTGGGGATGGATTTTTCAGCTAGGGTTCTTTTGTTCTCTTTGTTAGATGAAGAAGAGATAGTGGCGGCTGGGGTCGTCAATGGAGGCTGGCGGCTGGTGAAGATCAGGGGTGGGGCGACAGCTGTATTAGTTCCTAGGGTTTTTTCATTGTCATGAAGAAGAAAAGGGTTCTGGTGGGCGGCTCTTTTTCTCTTACTGTTGCGGCTGTTGGGGAGAGAAGAAGCTGAAGTGGCGGCTGCTCTCTTGTGTGCTAGGGTTTTCTTAGTTTTTTCTAGGTTTTTTCTTATGTCTTGTTATGCTAAGAAGGAGAAGGGTTATGGGTCGGGTCGGGTCGGTAGGTTAGGGGTATGGAGGTGGGCTACCCGATTTTGGGCCATTTTTGTGTAGAATTGGGCCCAAAACTTGCACTTCTTCAATTTTTATCAAACTATTAAGTAAATAACCCAAACCTTTAAATTAAAACCCAAATTAATTTCAATTAATTAAAATATATTATGTAATAGCATGAAACTATTTTTGTATTTTTCAATTTTATGATAAAAATAATGTAAAAGAGTTAAAATTAGTGTAAATAACTATATGAGACCTAAATTAATTATTCTACGCTAAAATGGGTTAAATTTGGGGTAAGGTCAAAAATTACGTGTCTACAAATACCCCATCATCACCAAAAGTCACATCTTTGGCATCATCGTGCTGAACTATATCCTTAAGGACAAGACACTGAGGATCATCATACTGGAGCTCTCTGATGCGATCAAATAAGGAAGACCAAGAAATCATACAAGCAAATACCCGACTGGGCTGCAAAATATCCAACCTCACGAACATATTGGCCAAGGCCCGAACATCAATTGCAAGAGGTCTATCCCCAATAAGAATATATGCCAAACTCCCCATACTCACCGCCTTCCAGCTCAAAGCATTGGCCACCACATTGGCCTTCCCTGGATGGTACAAGATGGTAATACCATAATACTTTAGCAGCTCCAACCATCTCCACTGCCTCAGATTGAGATCCTTCTGCTTGAACAAGTGTTGGAGGCTACAATGATCGGTAAATACCTCACAAGACACACCATACAAATAATGCCTCCAAATCCCCAACACATGAACAATGGAAGCCCACTTCAAATCATGAACATGGTAGTTCTTCTCATGGGGCTTCAACTGATAAGAAGCATAAGCAATAACTCTACCATCATGTATCAACACACACCCAATAACAACTCTCAAAGCATCACAATACACGGTATAAGAACCTAAAGCTGATGGGAACACTAACACTAGAGCTGTGCTCAAGGTAGTCTTGAGCTTCTGAAAGCTCTCTTCACACTCATCCAACCACATAAAAAGGGCACCTTTCTGAATCTACTTGGTCAAGGTCGATGCAATAGATAAAAATCCCTAAACAAATTGGCGGTAATAACCCGCCAAACCAAGAAAGTTGTGAATCTTTGTGGCTCAAGACGGTCTGGGCCAACTCTGAACTACCTATATCTTGTTCTGATCAACCAGAATACCCTCACTAGATACCACATGCCCCAAGAATGCCACTGAACCGAGCCAAAACTCACACTTAGAGAACTTTGCATAAAGCTTCTCCTCCATCAACCTGTGTAACACAACTCGCAAATGCTCTGCCTGCTCCTCATGACTATGCGAATACACCAGAATATCATCAATGAAAACTATGGCAAACGAGTCGAGATGCGGTCGGAACACGCTGTTCATGCCATTCCCTATGGATTTATCTTGACAATTGTACTTGAAAGATTGAATGTTCCCCTGAAAAAATGGGAAATGGCTTCGAGCAAAGAGCATTTTGGCAGCAAAACCCTTCAAGCTTGTGATTATATGCTTAGTATAGCTCCAGTTGAACCTGATTTTTCAGCAAAAACTCCTGTGAATAGTAAGGTCGGAGCCTTAGTTCAGGAGGTTGGGACATAAGATGCTGAAATAGCAAGACTTCAGGCCAGAGTTGCTGAATTGGAGGGAGAAATGAATGGGTTTAGAGCTGAACTTGCTAAGGATAAGGAGAAAAATGAAGGAATGCTTCAACATATGCTCAATCTACTATAAACCCAACCCTCCAGCTCTTCTAAGCCTTAGAATCCTGTCCTAGTGTGCACCAGTCTAGACCCCCCTTAGTGACCCAGTTTGGGATTTTATTTGTTTATTTTCTTTTGCTCATGGTTTTGTAGTTTTGTTTTTCTTTGTGTGGACTGCTATGTAGAAACACATCACTAATCAATGAATGTAGCTTTTCTTGCTTTTTGTTAATTTTGTTCTTAATAGGTATTTTTGTTGAGATGATTTCTAATTAACTAAAGCATGTGTCCACTTGCGGTTGCTCCAGTGGCCATGAGTACTAATTAAGTCACTGATATCACATTATTTATGAAACTTTTCGATGATTCCAAAAAGGGGAAGATTGGTATATTGTGCTTAAATTCATTATCTGAACAAGTAATGTTTATAACATAACTTAATTCTGGCCCTTTATGACAAGCTGAAAATTTTCTAAGTGTTAATATTTCAGCTGAGTTTCACAGGTTCTTTGATCACTAAAAGCACAGACTTTGTCATCATCAAAAAGGGGGAATTTGTTGGTCCAAGTTCCGTTGAAGTTTTGAAGATTGACAAATGAACTTAGGAAATGACCTGGTCCATCTTGAGAAACATAGTTAGTCATAAACATTGCACATGAAAGGCACGTGAGGAAGATATGTATTGAGGATTATGCAGCACATATCTTCTGAACGGAATCGAAAAGGTTGCATTGAGTTCTAAGGAGGGCAGTCTCCTTATGTAAGAGAACACAATCCTAAGCTAGGATAAGGATGGGAGTTTGTATTGGTTAAGGACTCAAATCGACTAAGGATAAGCATTGGAGTCTCGATCAAACTCTAATTTCTAATCTATTAAATAACCAAGTTGTTCTCTTTTAGAGGTAATGCACATAAGCAGAAGTTAAGGATATTTGAGAGCAAAAAGATCAAGTCTGATTTGCAAGCAACATATGCGAGATACAAGTGTGCACATTTGAAGCTACATGAACTAAGATAGAAGAACCAGTTTCATCATTGTGTTTATTCTAAGTCTAGTTCAATTGTAGTAGGTTTTCATATTGTACCTTTCAGCTTTCTTAGAAGCAATTGTATTAGGTACTCTGAGTATTCAAGTTAGAGTTAACTTGAAAGCGTCGCAAGAGTTGAGGTTGTGTGCCACACTGGGATTAGAGTTAATCCTTAGGTTTACAAAAAAGTTTTGTAAATGCAGTTTTTGGCTTAGTGATTTTAGTGGAGTTTAGAAAAATCCTACTGAGTAGTAAGTTGTGGTTTTTTCACCTTTTGAGCCAGGTGTTTTCCACGTAAAAATCTTTGTGCACTTTACTTTCAGTATTTATTATTCCACAAACTGATGTAGTTAGAACACTTATAAGAACTAGGTTCTTCTAACGCGAAAATTAGGTACCACACAAATTACCCCCCCTCTTGTGCGGTATTAATGTTTATAACATCAGTTAATAAGTGATAAATCCCAAAATAGAGAGTGAAATAAAACAATTGCGGAAAACAATACAACCCAACATCGAGGTGTCAACAGTCATGAGCATCCAAACATCCATCTAAGAGTATGAAAAGACTACACAGTCTAGTATTAAGCTAGTAGAAGGAAAATCAAAATGGGAAGGAGAAGCACTAGGCTGCGATCACCAAGCAGCTACCTAGTCAACTCCGTATAGTCTGCTGGAAGCAATCAAACCTCACTAGCACAACCCAAGGCTCCTGAATCTGCACACAGGATGAAGGGAGTAATGTGAGTATGCCAACCCAGTAAGTAATAATAGCAAAGGCAGCTAAGCAATAAGAAAACACAGCAAAATGCTACAACAAGGCAATCTAAAACCAAAACAATGCAATAAAAGAGTAAAAACTCATAGAAACACCTTAGTTCAGTAAAAATCTCTTTAATATATCTTTTAGCTGTTCAAACAAGTGAATAACAATAGGGAAGAGATGGAAACATAAATCATCCTATCGGGCAAAAGAATCAGCCCCTCGAGCCATCTCACAATCACTTGTATCAGCCCCTCGGGCTATAACATGGAACAACATCAGCCCTCGGGCTATATCACATCACAAACAGGGTACCCGCGCTCACTAGGGGTGTACAGGCTCCAAGAGAGGCCCTTTATGGCCCAAACACAATAACAAGTCATCTCGTGGTATTATCAAACAGGCTCTCGGCCTCATATCAAGCCACCTTGTGGCATAACAACTCAGGCCCTCGACCTCATAATATCATGAATCAGTAAAATACTATTGCAACGCACATTCCGATCCTATAATAACCTCACAATAAAGGCCATAGGCCCTACTCAGCCAGAAATCTCTAAAAGCCACTCGGGAACAGTAAAATATGATACTCAACCCAAAATATCATTTAATATGTCAAAACAGAGAAAATATAGCTGAATTATGAAAACGGTAGAATACAACATGACTAGGTAAAAATATAAAGTCAAAACAGTAAGGAATGGTAGTAAATATTCCCTACGAGTTCAAAAAAGTTAGCATCGGGCCCAAATATGACAGTCAGCCCAAAGTACAATGAAAGCAAATAGTTTTCAATCAAATACGTGGTTAAACAATCATACGGGACGGACTAAGTCACAATCCCCAATGGAGCACGATCCTACTCTCATCATCTAGCATGTGCATCACCTCAAAATAGCACAATGATGTAAAATTCGGAGTTTCATACCCTCGGGATAATATTTACAATCATTACTTCCTCTATCCAGTCCAAACTCTAGCCCGCGATGCTTTTACCCTCTTCTCGGCCTCAACTTACGTCGAATCTATCAAAAATCGGAATCATAACATTAAAATATGCTAAGGGAACAAATCTCATGCGAAAAGAATTAAAGAACAACACAAATCCCGAAATCAACCAAACCGACCCCCGGGCCCAGGTCTCAGAATCTGATAAACATTATGTCAACACACTCCTTAACCTCTCACGAGACCATACATACAAAATTTACAAAAATCCAACCATGAATGACCCCGTAAATCACTAATTTTTTTATCTCCAATTGCAAGCTCTAGTTTTTTCAATATATTCCCATCAATTTTCATAAATTTCAAGCTTAATCAGTGAAATAACACCATAAACGAGTTTTATGTTCAAAAAGCTAACCTCAATGATGTTCCCTTGGATTCCCTCTTCAAAATCGCCCAAAAATCTCCAAAAGCGATTTAAAAATAGTGAAGAAAGGCTGAAAATTGCGAAGGACGAAATATATAACTTCTTACCTAGGGATTCCCTACCTACAGTCCCTTTTTAGGCCTCTACAGTTCCGTTGCTGCGGTCTAACCCACCGCATCTGCTATTTTTACTTAAAAGCTCATTTCTGCATCCGCGATTAAATGCCCGCACCTGCACTATTACAGGTGCGCTTCAGTAGTCGCTTTAGTGGTTCTAGCTGACCTTCCCCTAGGCTGCATTTGCGGCTCCACTACACTTCTGTGAGTCCGCACTTGCGGTCCCCTAGCCGCAGGTGCGGTTATGACAGCAATAGAAAAACTTCAGCTGCTAAACTCAACTCAAAATCTTCTGCCAACCACACGAAATCACTCTGAGTCCCCGGGACCTCAACCAAAAGTACAACCAAGTCATATACCACTATCCAAACTTATACCAATCTTCAAAATACCTCAAACAACATCAAATCAACCAAATCACATCAGATTTAAGCCTAAAGTTACAAAATCTTCCAAATTACGTTTTTGATCAAAAAGTCTATCAAACCACGTCTGAATGACCTAATATTTTGCACATATATTCCAAATGACACAAAATACCTACTGCAACTCACTAAATTCCATTCCAATCACAATAAAAAAAATCTCATAATATCAACCGGAAAATGGCAAAAATTTCATTTTCGCCAGTTCAAGCCTAAACGTGCTACGGACCTCCAAAGCACGTTCCATCACACTTCTAAGTCCAAATTATCTCCTGAAGCTACCCGAACCATCAAAATTTACATTCGTGCCCTCTTTCACATAAGCCAACATCCAGTTGATATTTTCTGCTTAAGCTCACAGAAAAGAGACGACGTGTCTCAAACCTTACCAATACCTCTCCGAACCTGAGCCAATCAACGCGATAACACATAATACAGCTGAACAAGATAATAAGAAGCAGAAATGAGGAAAGTGGAGCGGTAACACATAAAGCGACCAGCCAGATCATTACAATGATCTAGCAAATGAACTACCATGGTAGAATACAACAGTCCTATTTCATTACAAATAATTGGGCTTTTCTCACTTTTATCTAGGGTTGAAAATTATTTATATTCGGTAGCCGAAAAAGTATATAATTTTTATATATAACATACAGAATATATATATATATTCGACTATTATTTTTAAAACGACTACACCGTATTATTTTCCAAACTAATTTATGCTTCTAACGGTGTCACTCATTTGAAAAGACTTGTCCTGACAGAGGGTAGGCCATGTTTGGGCCAATAATGCACAAATGACAAGTCGGATAGAGAATTAGAGTCCAGAACCTAGATATTATTTTTTTGGACTTAAAGTACATTATTAAGTGTAAAAAATACCTTTTTATATATAGCGTGCAAATACAAAATGTTATACCTTAACGGTAACTTTTGCCGTTAGGGTATAGCGTCTTGTATTTAGACGCTATATAGCATGACGATTTGACTATATATATAGCGTGCTTAATTTACACGCTATATATATAGCGTCTAAAAAAATGCTATACCCCCTGATGATGGACCCACCAGTAAGTTAACTAACATAACAGTTATTTAAATGTGTATAGTGTATATTCAAAAAACGCTAAATTTCCATAGCGTTCTTTGAAGATACGCTATACACATTTAAATTATTGTTATGTCAGTTAACTTATTGGTGGGTCCATCATCAGGGGTATAGCATTTTTTAGGCGCTATATATATATAGTGTGTAAATTAAGCATGCTATATATGTTAGTCAAATCGTCAGGCTATATACAGCCCAAATACAATATGCTATACCTTAACGGCAAAAGTTACTGTTAAGGTATAGCATTTTGTATTTGCACACTATATATAGAAAGGTATTTTTTTTTACACTTATTAATGTACTTTGAGTCCAAAAACAATATTTAAGTTCCTGATTCTAGAGAACCATCTACTCTCTAATGTTAGCTAGTGAATTGTCTTCCAAAAATCTATGAAAATAAGAGTTGTTCAATAATGTGGAAGATAGTTGAATAATTAACAATCATTCTCCCTGCATGTATAAGCAGAAAATGATTTGAGGGAGCAAATATTATCTTTGTTCTAAAATTCATTTTAAAAAATCCCTCATTTTTCTTCTTCTTGTGAACAAAATAATATCATCGTGAGTTTCAAGGGCTTGTAATACTATGGGCCCGTTTGTCCATAATTTTTTTCCTCTTCAAATTATTTTTTCAAAAATATGTTTGGCCATTAAATTTTACAAAAATTTTGATTTTTTTCGAAAATGAATATTTCAAAAAATGCCACTAAGTGGGATTATACTGGGTTGTTGTTGTTGTTGTTGTTGTTGTTGAATATTTCAAAAACCAAAAAGTGAATTTGACCTTTTTCAGAATTTCAATAAAAAAAATTTCCACTTACAGAATTGCAATATTTTTAAGTAATATTGTGCAAATATAATTTCAAGTTTTGAAATACTATTTTTCAATTTAACTTCAAATACATTTTTTTTTTTAATTTATGTTTTTTATGCCTGAACGGTTATTATATATGCCCTCGTACTTCAAGAATGACGCAAAGGCTTCAACTTTGAAATCTTCAACCAAAACCATAAATTCTGGTTCATTCAATGTCCAATAAATGCCATATAAATCCGTTATGACCCTTTTGAAATTAAGTAGGCGTTTGGACATAAGTATTGTCAAATTTCAAAAAAAGTAAAAAAAATTCACGTGAAAATGATATTTAAAAATTAGAGTTGTGTTTGGACGTAAATATAATTTTGGGTTGTTTTAAATTTTATGAGTGATCGATCTGGATGAAAATTTAGAAAAACAAATTTTTGGAATGAAAATTTTATGGTTAAGTACTGATATCGGAAAAAAGTTAAAAAAAATTGAAAAAATTGAAAAAACGTTTATGGCCAAATCGGCTCTAAAGCATTTACGAAAAAAACTTGTATTTCAAGCTAATTATATAGAGTACTTCTTTCTGTCCAAAATAAATGTTGTTCTAGTCAAATCAAATGTATTCAAAGTTAATGTTACGTTAGAAAATTGAGAACGCATTGATTATTTTTTTAAGAATTAACTTAAATAGCCGGTTATCTGCTTAATTTTAAAATAGCCGATAAATATAATATATATAACATGTCGGTAACCACCCATAACTAATGTACTGGCTAGAAAAAAACTTTTTTCTCCCAAAAGTTACCTTACTCTAATAAATCTGTAAATGATCTAAATGTTTGTAAAGAGATAAAGAACAATTTAGAAAAAAACGCTCTTTCCATTCTCATTTAGGGTGTGTTTGGTACGAAGGAAAACATTTTCTGGAAAATGTTTTCCAATTTTTCCATGTTTGGTTGGCTTAAATATTTTGGAAAACATTTTCCTTATGAATTCATTTTCCTCCAATTGGAGGAAAATGTTTTCCTTATCAAAAGAAGGGAAAACATTTTCCAAAACTCCGTCTCAACCATTCTCACCCTCACCAACCCACCCCACCCCCTCTCCAAAAAACAGCTTTTTTTTTTCGAAAAATTTCAGTTTTCCCGTTACCATCCACCCTACTACCTCTCCACCCCACCCCGCAAAAAACAATTTCTTTTACATTAATTTTTTTTCTATAATTTTAAATTTCTGTTTTCTTATTTTTCTGCACCACCCCCACCCCCCCCCCCCCCCCCCCCCCCCCCCCCCCCCCCCCCCCCCGAAAAAAATTTTAAAATATATTTTTCAGTTTTTAATTTTATTATTTATCATTTAAAGGCTCAATATTTTACAAGTTCCAAAATTATGAGTTCGAAAGTTTACGGGTTTAGAAATTATAAATTTACCGATTCAAAAATACGCGATTTTTACGTTAAAAAGTAAAGCATCACATTAGTTCCTTTAGATTGTGTCAATTTTTAGAGACTTCGGGAAGGGGAGGGGTGGGGGAGGTGGGAGGGGGGGTAGGAGAATATTTTTCTAAAAAAACTATTTTTTACTCTCTAACCAAACATAGAAAATATTTTCCGGAAAATGTTTTCCACTTACCAACCAAACAAGAGAAAATAAGTGATAAAATTACTCATTTTCCATGAAAACATTTTCTAGGAAAACATTTTCCATGGAAAACATTTTCCTTCATACCAAACACACCCTTAGTTGTTATGTTTTTCTCTTTGAGTAAAGATTTGAGTGAGGACAGCAGGCGGGGACACAACCATTTTTTGGTTATAACGGGGTTGCATTAGGGGTAGGCACTCAACCTTTTTTTATTTGTTCCGGTGATATACGTACTGACGTGCCACATTCAACGGGAGGTGCCGTGGTGCATATTATTTACAGATGATATTGTATTGATTGACGAGATGCGAGATGGTGTGAATGCACAATTAGAGGTATGGAGGCAGATCCTTGAATATAGAGGTTTCAAGTTGAGCAGGACCAAGACAGAATACTTGAAGTTCAATGCGAGACTCAAGGAGGGGAAGGGGAGGTAAGACTGGACTAGCAAATCATCCCTAGAAGATGAAGTTTTAAGTATATTGGGTCTATTATTCAGGGAGTGGAGAGACTGATAAAGATGTCACACATCGTCGAGTAGATGAAATGGAGACTCGCTTCCGGTATTTTGTATGACAAGAAGGTGCCACCAAAGCTTAAGGGTAAGTTCTACAGAGTGGTGGTCAGAGCAACGATGTTGTATGTGGTTGAGTATTGGACAATCAAGGTCTCTCATATCCAGAAGATGATGGTAGCAGAGATGAGAATGATGATATGGATATGCGGGCACACCAGGTTAGATAGGATCAGAAATGTGGTTATTCACCACAAGGTGGATGTGGCCCCTATTGAGGATAACATGTGGGATGCGCGGCTTAGATGGTTTGGTCATGCGAGGAAGAAGAGCACAGACGCCCCGGTGAGGAGATGTGAGAGGTTGTCATTCTCTTTTAAGAGGTAGAAGTAGGCCATAGAAGAGGTGGGTAGAGGTTATTAGGCAAGACATGGTGCAACTTTAGCGGACCGAGGACATGACCCTTGATAGAAGGTATGGATCGGAGGTCGAGGATTAGGGTAGTAAAGTAAGTAGTCTAGACTCTTTTTAATAGTAGTATTGGCATGTAGTCTCGCTTTATGTTGGAAGTATATTTTTATGACTAGTCGTTATTTTCTTTTATTGTTAATCACCTAATTACTATCTTGTTATTTTATTCTGCTTTTGTATGACTTTTTGGTGATGTCCGTTCTTGTCTATATTTTTACTAGTGTGGTGCTTATACTATTCCTAGGCTGAGGGTCTATTGGAAATAACATTTCTATCCTCACAAGGAAGGGTAAGGTTATCATGCACACTACCCTCCCCAGACCTTACTGTATGGGGATAATACTAGGTATGTTATTGTTGTTGTTGTTGTTGTTTTGCTTCTCGAGAAGTGAAACGTGATAAAAATAAATTAAAAAAAAAGTTTATAACTCGTATAATTTCTTCTAGTACTTGTATTATTTTGGCCAAATTGAGCAACTTAGATGATCTTAAAAGGCGAAATGGCTTCCTGACCATTTAAACTTGTAGGAATTTTGAAAGCCGATACATGAACTTTGGATTTTCCCATTTGAATACCTCTACTTGAGAAAATATCTACTAACAAATATCTTTGACGGTTGACTATGCTTAGGTGGCAATATTATAGCTGATGTGGCAAATTGCGTGTAATCACAAGTATTAAGCGCATGAATATGATAAATAATTAAAAAATGATAAATAACTAATTTAAAAAATAAAAAATCCATCGGGTTAGATTTAGAGAAAAGTCACCTTAATTCATTGGGTCTGACTATTCTTCAATTTTTAACCATTCAATCTTACAATTTCAAGCCGTAGAGATTGTTCTCCACACCAAGAACTACCATTCCATCAAAAATCAGGAGATTCACTGTAGGAATCGCCACCTCTTATGATCTGAAACTCCCTGGGGGGCTCCACTTGGTCGGAGATTGTCACGACCTAAAATTCACTAAGGGCCATGATAGCGACGAATATCGTTGTTAGAAAAGCCAACCAAATACTTAATTAAACTTTAATTTTAGTATTTGCTGAAATGATTTTCCTTATACATTAAATAACAAATAACGAACTTTACAAAAATAATCATGAAATCTTTAATAAACTTAATATTGGTCAATCCTATAACCATCCCAGAACTCGGTGTCATAAGTGTATAAGCATCTACTAAGAAGGAAATAAAATACAACATCCGTCCGGAATACAGTGGACAGAAAGTAAATACAATCCACTTGAAGGGACTACACTAGATGCGGATCGCTTCAAATAATGCAACTCACCTAGTCCCAGTATCGTCCGTGCTGCAACGCGCATTCGGCCACTAATAACACATGAGCCCGTGCAATAAAATGCACAGAAGTGTAGTATGAGTACAAAAATAACGTGTACTCAGTAAGTATCTCGTCTAATCTCGAAGAAGTAGAGACGAGATGTTAACTTCAACACTTACTAAGGGTATAATAATATGATGTCAATAATTCATGAAATTGTGGATTTCAATAAACATGATTTTAATCCAATAGAAGGAAACAAGTAAAAAATTATTTCTTTTACACGAAATTTTCAATTTTTTTTTTCCATTATTTATCAAAATATTCTCATTCCAGGAAGAGGAAATAACAACTTTATTAGGCTAAAGGCAACAATACAAGTATGCACAAATCATGTCGAGGACGTACGATCCGATCCAATAGAAATATAAATTGTGCACTGCTAAGGGTCGAATGGCCCAAAACATAGATGCATCTATTAACCGCTCGCGAACTATCCCTATGACGCGGTCAACATAAAATAATCAAATACCCTGCTCGTGAATCATGTGTGCGACGCAGGTACGCACAGGATTACATGTTCAAAAGTTCATTAAGAATTTGTCAGGAAACATTTATTTTTAAGGGAAATAAAGTTTAATCCTTTTTGAAATTTATTTACTAATTCAATGTGATTTAAGCAGTTCAAGTTGTCAACAAGTTTACAAATAATTCAAGCATAGCATGCTTTTGGGTCCTACACTATCCGAACAATAGCATAATAGTAGTAACGCACGGAGTCTCGTCACCTCGTGTGTACGTAGCTCCCCATAAATAGGAGAAAATATCCAATTAACTTACCTATGAGGAAAATTTCCTCTTACAAGGTTAGAGAGGAGACTCACATCGCTCCAAAGATCCATAACCGGCGTTCCACGCCCTTCCGAAGATTAAAATTGATGCAAAATGCTCCGAAACTAGCCAATAATTATAAAAACCCATTAACATAAGTTCAATTACTTATTACAATCCAATTCATAATAATTTCTAACCCCGATCGAGAAGTTGAAAAAATTGCCCGTGGGCCCTCGGGCCCACGTGCCTGGATTCTAAATTTTATTGAAGATAAGCTTTACCCATGAACTCAAACTCTAATATATACTTTTCTCTTAATTTCATACCCAAAATCGTGGTCAAATTTCAAGAATATCAATTCTTTAGGTTTCATCCCTCAAACCCCAAGTTTTCTACAAATTTCCTTGTCCAAATCCATATATAAACCTTGTATTTACCCAAAACTAGTAGAAATCACTTACCTCATGCTTGTTGATGAAAATGACACTCCAAAGTTGCTTCAAAATCGGCTCTCATAAAAGAAATAAAGTGAAAATGAGCCAAAAATCCGATTTAAAAGAACACTGCCCAGGCGACCCTTATATGCGATTGTATACAATGCTCCGCGATCTCATAGGACAACTATTCTGCTCCTAAATTCCTTGTGTGTGATCGCATGCTAGCCTCTGCGTTCGCACATGACAAATACATCACAACCTCTAAATGCACACTATGCGATCGCAATTCCAACCTCGCGATCGCATAAGCCTTCAACCTGAAGCCTAGCCACCTCCTATGCGACCGCATACACCAAATTTCAGCTCTATCAACTCTTTCTCTATGCGATCGCAAACCTTCTCACGCGATCACATAGAATAAAATCCTGCTGCACTTATACCAGAAAACCAGCATTCCTCACAAGGCATGAATCGATCAATTGAGCATCCGAAATATGCCCAAGGCCCCCCGAGACCCCAACCAATCATACCAACCAGTCCCAAAACACATTACGAATTTTCTCAAGGCCTTAAATCACATCAAACAACGCTACAATTATGAATCGACCTCCAATCCAAGCTTATTGAACTTTAGAATTTCAAACTTTTATTTTTGATGTTTAAACCTATAAAATCACGTTCGATTGACTTCAAATTTTGCAGATAAGTCATATTCGACATTACAAACCTACTCCAACGTCCGGAATCAAAGGCCAACCCTGATATAAAAAATTCCACTTCTGGTCAAACTTCTCAAAAACCTTCAAATCTCTATCTTTAGCAAAATGACTCCAAAATAACCTACGGACCTCCGAATTTATTTCTGATCATCTCCAAACTCTAGAATCACCTTACGGACCTATTCATAGACTCGAAATCCCAAACGGAGATCGATAACACTGAAATGCACTTCAAGCCAAACTTAATAAATTTCTTCTAAAATTCTAACTTTCACAATAGGCGCCAAAACACTCTCGGATTATCCAAAACCCTGAATCGGGCATACCCCCAAGTTCGAATTATCATATGAACCTGATAGAATCTTCAGATCCTGATTCCGAAGTCGTTTACTGCAAAATCTCGTCCTAGTTAATTCTTTCAACTTTAAGCTTCCAAAATGAGAATTCTCTTCCCATATCAACTCCAAACTTCCCGAAATTCAATTCTGACCACGCATATAAGTCTGAAATGAAACTCCTCATGGCCTTATAATGCTGAACGACACGCTAGGGGTCAAAATGACCAATCGGGTTGTTATAGAGATGGCATTCCCGGGCTTCAATTTTTAAAATATAAATATAGGTGATAATTTTTAATAAAAAATTACACATGTCATTAGTTGGGTGGGGTATTACTTATGGATTGGTTGTTTGCTGACTAGATGGACACGTCTGTGTATGTAAGACATGTGCATAGTCTAAAGAGTCACATGTATTTATTAGTTAACGGAATCATGAGTTCGAGTGTTCAAATAGAAAAATCCAAACTTTGTTTATCGGCTTTCAAAAACCCTACAAGTTTAAGTGGCAAGAAGTCATTTCGGCATCTTAAAAGCATTAATGCTTATATTGACAATATTTTAGACTAACATTGTCACGACCTGGATTTATCCTACCATCGGGCGTCGTAATGGTGCCTACTAACATAGCTAGGCCAGCCAAATATTACACCTTCTCTATCAACCTCAACAATATAATATTCTAACAACAATTAAATAAGTGCGGAAGACTTTTAGGTTTAACAAAATAATATAAAAATGCAAAAGTTTGAAACACATCACTACCCAAAATCTGGTGTCACTAGCTCACAGACTGCTATAGAATACTACAAACAAGTCTAAGTGAAAGAAAAATACATATGTCTGTTTCGGTACAATGAAAATAACTGAAATAAAAGAAAGGGACTTCGGCCTGCGAACGCCAGCCAGGCTACCTCGAGAGTCCCTGGAGTGAAGATAGCTCCGAGATAGAAATCCTACTGATGCCGTCCAAAAGCTGCTCCTGAATCTTTGCACAAAGAAATGCACAGAGTATAGCATCAGCTCAACTGACCCGATATGTTGGTAAGTGCATGGCCTAACCCCAGCGAAGTAGTGACGAGGCTAGACCGGACTACCAAAATTAACCTGTACAATCCTATATACATATATACAATAAAAGAAAAAGAAATACCGAAACTAAACAATAAAAAAGGGAGGGAAACATGTTGTGGGAGAGTACAATATGAGTATAAGATTTATCAGCGTAATTAAGAAAACAGGGTACAATAATAACTATCAAAGAATAAGAAATTCAATAATTATACGGAATCAACCTTCGTGCTTTTACTCTCATTCTCACTCAAAGAAATCAAATAAAATGCATGGCATCGCCCTTCGTGCTTCCCTCACTTAACTCTCATTTTATGGCACAGAATGACCCTACATGCAATATATAATCAAAACAGAGCACGGAATGTACCTTCGTGCATAAATAGTCAAAACATAGCACAGAATGACCCTTCATGCAAATATAATCAGAAATAACATGGAATGGCCCTCCGTACAATATCACACTTCCTTATCCAAACAACAGTCACAACAAAATGGGCAAGAGGAATAAACAAATAGTAAGAACTATCCAGGCAAGGGAATAACACAAATAACAACTAAGTCCCGACAAGGGAACAATAACAATAACTTTCACAACCCGGCAAGGGTAATACTCAATCTATTCAAACCATCCCGGCAAAGGATTAATCACAACTTCTTTTAATACTTTGATCTCCTACTCAATAGCATTTATCATTTGAGCCAACGCTCCAAAAATATTAATATTTCACAACTTATCCTCAAACTCTTCACATTTGTAGAAATCATAAGTTAGCCTAGAAGCGTTCCAAATTATCTCAAAAACAAGTACAACAACGACCCACAGTCATGCTAGACTCCGGTGTATAGACACTCATCAGAACGCCTATACACCACACTCGATCATTTAGCAAATAGTATTTATGATACTTTAATCCTATTCCCTCAAGCCAAAGTTAGATCAAACACTTACCTCGGTCCGAAAATAGCGATCAAGCCTCTAACACCGCCTTTCCTCTAAAATTCGACTCCGAAATAATGATATCTAATCATAATTAATTCAATAATATAAAATGAGGCTCAATAACATAATACCATAGCTAGAAATGCATTTCCTACCATTCTTCGAAAAATAGCAAAATCCGACATCGGACCCACATAGTCCAAACTCGAGGCTCGGACCAAATTCCAATCACCCATAACCCCACGAGTTCAAATATATAATTTGTTCTAAGATTCGACCCCAAATAGAGGTTGAATCGCCCAAAATTCCCAAAATCCTAGTTCTACCCAAAACCCCATTTTCTACCTTGAATTTCATGATTTAGGGCTAGGAATTAGATAGATGATGATAGGAAATGAAGAGGATGAGTTAGATAATACTTACCCAAGGAGGTTTGATGAAGAATCGCCTAGAAAGCTGTTGGAGAAGAGAGTTTTGAGAAATGGGATATAATCCCGTTCTGTTCTGTTTTTCAGAACTTAAAAATCACTGGGCGAAATTGCTCTATGCGATCGCGGAGCAAGGGATGCGATAGCATAGAGTAAGATAAAGTTGGTCAATGCGATCATGAAGGAGGAGATACGATCGCATAGAAGGGGCAGACTGGCCTATGCGATCGCAAGCCTGACAGTACGATCGCATAGAGGAAAAATGTGGGGGGTTGGGTTTGTACAATACGATCGCATGAGGAAGAGTGCGATCGCATATAAGGATTTTCAAGCTTCAAAATTTACTCTATGCGATCGCAGCAACACCTATGCGATCACAGCAAGACCTATGCGATCGCATAGAAGAAATAACTGGGCAGAGTGCAGCAGTAATTCTGCTGCATTTCCTAAGACCGAAACACTCTGACACCTATCCAACACTCGCCCGAGTCCTCGGGGCTCCAAACCAAATATGCACACTGACTCAAAAATATCATACGAACTTGCTCGAGCGATCAAATCGCTAAAATAACATCAAAATCAATGAATTGAGCCTTAAATCCAAGAAATCTTTCAAATTACATGACTTCCAATTTAAGGCCGAAACACGTCAAACTACGTCCATTTTCAACAAAACTTTACAGACAGTGCTTATCACATATTTAAGACTTGTACTTGGCGTCGGAACCAAAATACGAGCCCGATACATACATTTTCTAACTCCTTTTTGTTTCTATTTTTCCTTAATAATTTCATCAAATAATTTAACAGAAAATTTTTTTTACCAGGGTTCTGGACATCAGGTTTCGACTCCGGGCATATGCGCGAGTCCTATATTTTTCTACGGACCTCCCAGGACCGTCACATCACCGGTCTGGGTTAGTTTACCCAACATATTGACCAAAGTCAAGTATATCAATATTAGTATCATAATTCTTCAAAATTTTCACAGAACTCATATATTTTAACATTAAAAATTTTCGGCTTCGCGCCCGGACTGCTCACGCAAATCTGGGCAACCAAAAGTGAGGTTTCCAAGGCCTCAGAAGCGCGAAAAAAGGGAAAAATACGGTAATAACCTTTTGGGTCGTCACAAATATATTAAATCCTCTTCCTGACCCAAAAAAAAAACTTTCTTTTATGTCTTCATCCTCCTTATATCATAAATTATTAAATGATAAACAAAAATATATTATTTTTCAGGAAGTAATTTATTAGGGGCATGCTGTATTTGTCTTTCAATTCTTAAAAAATTCAGTTTTTTTGTACTCATGATATACATCAAATCACATTTATGTATTTCATTGACCAACAACATTTCCAAAATGGTTTTTAATTTCCAAATGGCCTTTTAACTTATATAAGTCGTTACAATACCAAAGCCATTTTCTACCAACAAAGAGCCAATATTTACATAGTTTAACAAATAGCATTTCACAAAATTCACAGAAATTTTATAGTGAAAGGACCAAAGCTTGTTTAAAGATTAAATATGCTAGCTTAGGCCAACATTTAGGATTTACTCATAATTAGCGGACTATAAGTGTAATTATGCCTCCTAATAATAATATGGTTAATAATAATAAATGTTTGACAAGATCAACACAACAACATAAAAATAAAATAAAAATAAAAATATCACAAAAACATGATTGAAGATATTTTTGTTTATTTTCTTTGGTCGGTTAACCCTAACATGCATAGCACATGGAACAAAATGATAGTTATTGGTTTAATTAATTAAACAAAGACAATCATATTTTGTATAACAGCCAAGACAAGCAATCATTTGTGCAAGGATAATTTGCTTATAATATTTAAAATTTTCCTAATGCATTTCTTCCTTTAGAATTCTTTACTATAATCAAAGCCTCAACTGACTTTTGTACGGAAATGCCCAAAGGATCACAGATAAAAATAATTACTTTTAATTTATATAGAATGATAAATGTAATAAGTACTCGCTGCAGTCCCAAATATTAATCGTTTTTCCAAACTAGAACTATTTCAAAATATTGGACGTCTTAGAAAAATTAAAATTATTTATCCTTACATTTCCGAATTTATCTTTATTGTTCTAATTCGTGAATGTCGACTAAAAAGACATATAAGAGAGAGATAAATAGTTGTTTATAAGATTCTTTTACTATTAGGTTATTAAATATCTATTTAAGAGGTATGCAGAATCCAAATAAAATAGAAATTATACACCAAGGTGGTATAGAAATAGATATATATTACTAATGTCTAAAGTGGCATCCAAAATAGACATAATAAAGTAAGCAAATTAAAGTATCAACAACTTTTAATGTTTTAATTACTACACGCGAGTGTATAAACAACAGTGCCGGCTTTAAGGGGTAAATTTCACAAATGGTCATATAACTATGACATTTTTTCACTAAAGTCATATAACTTTCTTTTCTCACACAAAAATCATAAAACTTTCACTTCTTTACTCAAAAAATCCTAGCTACCGGCTAAGACAATCCTTCGGTCATTTCTTGAATTTTTTTTTTCACTTTTTTCATTTTTTTTAAATTAAAAATATTTTTTCTTTAAAATAAAAACTGAAAAACTAAGATAAAACTAAATTCTTTAAAAAAACTGAAAAAAAAATATTTTTCAAAAGTGTATATTTTGTTGAAAATATTTTTTTCAGCTTTTAAAAAATAAAAACATTTTATTAAAAATATTTTTTCTAGTTTTTACAAAATAAATGCTTTAAAAAAACTGAAAAACATTTTTTTTTTGTAAAAATTGAAAAAAAAACTTTACTAAATTAGTGGACTATTGTTGCATTAGTTTAAAAAACGAAAAATATTTTGCATTTCTTGAAAATGTATCTTTGTTGGACTTTATTTAGTTTGCAAAAAATAAAAATATTTTGTTGAAAATATTTTTTTCAGCTTTTAAAAAATGAAAATATTTTATTAAAAATATTTTTTCTAGTTTTTACAAAAGTAATGCTTTAAAAAAACTAATGTCCACTAATTTAGTAAAGTTTTTTTTTCAATTTTTACAAAACAAAATTCAATTTTTACAAAAAAAATTGTTTTTCAGTTTTTTTAAAGCATTTATTTTGTAAAAACTAGAAAAAATATTTTTAATAAAATGTTTTTATTTTTTAAAAGCTGAAAAAATATTTTCAACAAAATATTTTCATTTTTGAAAAATATTTTTTTTTCAGTTTTTTTAAAGAATTTAGTTTTATCTTAGTTTTTCAGTTTTTATTTTAAAGAAAAAATATTTTTAATTTAAAAAAAAATGAAAAAAGTGAAAAAAAAAATTCAAAAAATGACCGAAGGATTGTCTTAGCCGGTAGCTAGGATTTTTTGAGTAAAGAAGTGAAAGTTTTATGATTTTTGTGTGAGAAAAGAAAGTTATATAACTTTAGTGAAAAAATATCATAGTTATATGACCATTTGTGAAATTTACCCCGGCTTTAAGGTAAGGCAAGTAAAGCAAAGGTTTTAGACCCCAAATTTTGGAGCCTCAGTTTTTGCTAGTAATAGATTTATGAATTAAATAATTTCAAAAAATAAGCATTTAAAAATTTAAAAGTATATTTTTAGTAAAATAAAAAGAAAATTATAAAAATATTTTTAATTTTCTATTTAGCAGTAAACAAATATTGCACTAACCTCGAGAGTTCCTTAAAAACACAATGGTCCATTGATATTTACGATTTAGACTTATTTATAAATTAAACTGTTAAGAAAAAATAGTATAATTAGAAGATAAAATTCTAATTAATATTTGGAAATACTTAATAATATAAGAGGACTTCGTTCTTTTTCAAACGCACATATTGATTATCTCCACATATTTTTCATTGAAAAAGATATTAGAAAAAATTAATTATAAGCAAAAGTATTACTTAATATCTTTACATATTTAAAAGTTAGATAAATAAACTTCAAATAAAAATATATACTAAATTATTGTTTAAAAAAACGTAAGGCATCTCATAAAGTTTTGGCTTTAGGCAACCAATTTTGTTGAGCTTCCCTTGACAAATAATTGTCCTCTTGTTTATATTTTTCATCTTATATACTATATTAAAAGCACGAACGCATTTAGCAAAATATAATTTGTCATGTTTACCCTTTAAAAATAGATTTTATATTAGGCAAAATAGTAATTTAATTATTTTTATTATATTTAAGAATTTGAAATCAACTAAAATACTGACTACTAAATATTTTCCTATTTTAGCTATGTACGAGTCCTATTTTGTACATACAATTGTATCTTTAATTTGTAATAGCTTTATTATTATTTCCTTATACTCGTTAACTAATTAATAATTTTAAATTTTATACAAGGAAATTAATTAATTTTTACAGAAGTCAAGATATCATGCTCCTAATAATTTTCTGACAAAATAAAAACAAGTTATATAAAAAAAAAAAAAAAAAAAAAAATTCTACAAGACTAGTTGACTAACTGTTTTAGTGATTTTTGATCGAGTTGCATTGGTTTAAAATGATATATGCTCTTTTGCACATCTCAACAAGTGAACTCAATGCAAAAAATTTGTTCACATGAAGTGATCCATGTGCTATACGTAATCTATAAACCGAGAAATACCTTTGTTCAATGTATGAGAATATCTTTTCAATGCTACAGTAGAATTCAATTTGTTATCCAATTTATGAGAATATATTTTCAATGCTACAGTAGAATTCACGCACCTACAATTAAGATATAAGACATCCAAATTTAATTCACTTGATTTCCTATCTATTCTGCTATTTTATTTTGTTTATTGGTTCCATAGAATTGCAATCTGCACATATGACTCTGGATCTATTTAGGTTTTGATCTATATATTTTTCAATCTAAATTTGAACTTTATATTTATGATTGTAGTTAATTTTTCTTAAATTATTTCTTTAAATTGATTCTTAATACTTCTATATTATTTAGTTGTGGTGACATTTCTTCTGGTACAATTCTGTACTAGGTTATTTTTATGTTATTTTCTGGATATTTATATCCTATTTTTCCAAACTCTCTAAATAACGTAGGAAATTTATTTCTGGCAAGTGCCAAACTATGAGGTTGCTTATACTAATTATTACTTTGTTTCCGGTGTTAAGTAAACTTGTCACGATCCAAATCTCGGTCGTGATGGCGCCCAAAACAATTGCTAGGCAAGTCCAACCATTCAACCACTCCCAAATCCAAATACGCAACCCATTACCATTTAATAGAGTTAAATTATCAGATAATATAGTTCAACCAGTGATAATAGACAGAAATTGTAACGATCCGGCCGGTCATTTTTTGAAATTATGCCTCGATCCCCCATTAACTGCATTCCCTAAGTTTATTTTTGCTATTTTGGTTTTTCGGGACGTTCAGTGTTAGGATTCAGAGTATTTTAGGACACTTAGTCCCTAAATGGGAGCTTAAGTGTTGAAAATGGTCTGTAGTTGGAACAATATGAAGATGACCTCAGAATGGAAATTTGATGGTTCTGTTAGCTCCGTTAGGTGATTTCGGGGTTGGGAGCGTGTTCGGAATGTATTTTAGAAGTCTGTATCTAATTTAGGGTTGAATTGGCGAAGTTAGTATTTTGGCAATACTAACTTATGTAGCTTTGTTAGGTAGCTTTGTTAGGTGATTTGAGATATGTGTGCAAAATTTCAGGTCATTCAGACATGTTTTGGTTGGGTTTTTGATCGAATGTATGTTGTGGAAGTTTCAGAAGAACTTAGGCTTGAATTCGATGTAATTTGATGGGTTTGGCATTGTTTGAAGCGTTTTGATGATTGGAACAAGTTTGTATGATATTTTAGGGTGTGTTGGTATTTTTTTTAGGTCTCGGGGGCCTCGGGGTGATTTGGGATAGCTAACGGGAATTTTTTAAGTTGGAAAATGCTGCAGAAATGCAGCAGTCAGTGCACAACAATTTTGTTCTATGTGATCGCAGGGCTCTAACGCGATCGCATAGGGTTAGTTACAGTACCCGAAAATTTTATTCTATGCAATCGCATAAGGTACAATACCCAAGAATTTTGTTCTATGCAATCGCATAGGGTTAGCTACAGTGCCCGAAATTATAGCAAGGCTCTAATGCGATCGCATAGTGTTAGCTACAGTACCCAGGAATTTTTTTCTATGCAATCGCATAAGGTTAGCTACAGTGCCCTAGAATTTTGTTCTATGCAATCACAAGGATCTAATGCGATCGCATAGTGTTAGCTACAGTACCCGAACAGAATGTTAAAAATATTTCATCCGCGAACCAAACCCATTTTCCATACTTTTTGAGCAACCTTGAGAGCTTTTAGATGGAAATTAAGGGGTTTAGTGATTGGAGGTAAGTCCTATGAACAAAATACATGATTATATTGTGAAATCATCCTTGGAATCCATGAAAATTTAGCCAAAAGAGGAAGAACTAGGGCTTGAGTTTTAATATTTCAAATATGGATTTGAGGGGTCATTTGGACTCCGATTTTGGTAAATTTTATATATATAGACTTGTGGCGAGATAAGGATCATGTTGATGGAAAAAAATTTGAGTTTCAAAAGGTAGGCCCGAGGAGAATTTTGGTCATTCTACATAATTTCGCGTATTAGCTTAGAATTTAATTGTAGAATCAATTACTTGAAATATTATTTACAATATGCATTTTGATTGAATAGATTTGAGCCATTTGGAGTCGGATACTCGTGGCAAAAGTGTGGTTTCGTGTTGACTTGCACTTGTTCGAGGTAAGTGGCTTGTCTAACCTTGTGCGGGGGACCTTTCCCCTTAGGACATGATCTTTGATTGTTTGAGTGCCTCGTACGTGAGGTAGCGAGCGCGTACTTGAGCTAATTGTTGTAAACCCGTTTTTACTTGGAGTATTTATATTGAGATTTTTTGTTTACTTGTTCATTTAAACTGTAGTTTTTAACCTGTGCTATCTTAGAGAAGCATGCTTAGCTGACTTACTTGCTTAATTGTTTAACTGTACTATTTGCACTCTGTGAAGCATGTTAAATTAGAAATAAGCATCACTTATAATTGGTTTAGCATTTATTCTGAGATTATTAGTTGTTGTTGTTGTGTGTTTTAAATTGGGACTAAGGGGCGACTTCCTGGGAGATTCCCCTGTACTTGACTTATTATGAATTGAAGGTGCGGGATACCAAGAGATCCCTGGCACGTGTTTCTATATATATATATATATATATATATATATATATATATATATATATATATATATATATATATATATATATATATATATATATATATATATATATATATATATATATATATATATATATATATATATATATATATGGATACCAATAGATCCCCGACTCACTTATTGAGGATACCAAAAGATCCTCGGGATACCAAGAGATCCCTGGCGCATATGATGAGGATACCGAGAGATCCTTGGGATACTAAGATATCCACGGCTGTTATTCCTGGTTAAGAGTAGTATTTTCCTTTCATTGTTACCATTACTATCTATTACAGTTTTCTGTATTTATCCGGTTTAGATTTTTTCTCTAGACTTTATTCAGACTATTTCCGTTATTTATTTATTTATTATGCTTACCTCAGTAGGGCCCTGACCTTTCCTCGTCACTACCTAACCTAGGCTAGGCTTGGCACTTACTGAGTACCATTGTGGTGTAATCATGCCCTTCATGCGCAGATCATCCATGTACCTCTACTCAGGTGCACTATCCTTGAGGCGAGGAGACATACAGAGACTTCAAGGTATATCTGCAGCGTCCGTAGACCGAAGTGTCTTCTTCCTTTTATAGTTGTAGAGTTGTTATCCTATCGCACTTTCGATGTAGTTATTCTGGAGATTAGAGTACTTATCTAAATTCTATTAGCATGTGTTTCCTGTGAGTTTTCGAATTTTGGGATTTAGTTGTAGACTTCCGTATATACTTAGAGTTGTACAGGCCGAGCGGCCTTATACTCAGTTGTTATTTTTTATATGTTCAGTCTTAATTAATTCTTCCGCAAATATTATGTTTCTTTCTGCAATACTTGGCTTACCTAGCCGTGGGGACAAGGTTCCATCACGACATGATCACGATCTGTGAACTAGGTTCGTGACAAGTTGGTATCAGAGCACTAGGTTCATAGGAGTCACGGGATACATGCCGATTTATTAGAGTCTTGGTGATCGATGCGAAAATGTTCATATTTATCTATGAGAGGCTATGTAAATGTTTAGGAAAAATCTTCATTTCTTTTGAATTCCTTGTCGTGCGATATTTTGACATAAATTCTAAACTTTTGTCCTCTATTCTCTCACAGATGGTGAGGACACGTGTTACACGAGAGGACCAG
>JASVEL010013193.1:0-29741 GCA_032618575.1 Nicotiana noctiflora
CTTTGTTTTGTTTTGTTTTGTTTGGTTTTTGGTTTTTATTTTTTTTATTTTTTAAAATTTTTTTTTTTTTATTTGGATTCCAAAGAGGGTGGTCAAAGAAAGGTAACCGGCTCAAAGGGTTTACAAAAGGGTTGGTAGTGTTTGGATAGCGGGAATAAAAGCCTTCAATCATTTCGACTTGTAAGGACATCATTGAAGCGAATTCAGACATAATACCTTTTCACAACATCTGCATTCACAGCCGTGTCAGGGTCTTTTCCTTCCATGTCTCCCAGGTATAACGCTCCTCTCGGCAGTATCTTCCTGATGATGTATGGTCCCTTCCAATTAGGAGCGAATTTTCCTTTCGCTTCTTGGTGATGTGGAAGAATGCGTCTTAAAACCAACCGACCTACTTCGAAATTTCTTGGTCGTACTTTCTTGTTGTAAGCACGAGCCATTCTTTGTTGGTACAGTTGTCCGTGATAGACTGCAGCCATTCGCTTTTCATCGATCAAAGTTAATTGCTCCAAACGAGTCTTAACCCACTCGCTATCTTCAATCTCTGCTTCAACAATCGTACGAAGTGAAGGAATTTCTACCTCTGCCGGTATCACAGCCTCGGTTCCATAGACTAGCAGGTATGGAGTTGCTCCCACCGATGTGCGTACTGTAGTACGGTATCCCAGTAAAGCGAACGGTAATTGTTCATGCCATTGTCTAGAACTTTGGATTGTCTTTCTCAAAATCTTCTTAATGTTTTTGTTCGCTGCTTCCACGGCACCATTTGCTTTGGGCCGATAAGGGGTGGAGTTCCTATGCGTTATTTTGAATTGCTCGCATATTTCTTCCATCAAACGACTATTCAAATTCACAGCATTGTCTGTGATGATAGTTGCAGGTATACCAAAACGACAGATAAGATTTGAGTGTACGAAATCCACCACAGATTTCTTAGTGACTAATTTGAGAGTGACGGCTTCGACCCATTTTGTGAAGTAATCGATAGCCACCAGTATGAATCGGTGCCCATTCGAAGCTTTTGGCTCAATCGGGCCGATGACATCCATTCCCCAAGCGACAAATGGCCACGGCGCTGACATGGGATGTAGCTCAGTTGGAGGTGCATGAATCAGATCTCCATGTACTTGACATTGATGGCATTTTCGGACAAAACCGAAACAATCTTTCTCCATGGTCATCCAGTAATAACCTGCTCGAAGGATTTTCTTGGCTAAGACATACCCATTCATATGAGGCCCGCATACTCCTGCGTGTACTTCGTGCATGATTCTTCCCGCTTCTTCGGCATCAACACACCTTAAAAGGTTAAGATCTGGGGTTCTTTTATACATGACCTCGCCGCTCAAGAAGAAACCACCTGCATGTCGCCTAATGGTTCTCTTTTGATCTCCGGTAGCATGTTCGGGGTACTCTTGCGTTTTCAAAAATCTCCTGATATCGTAATACCATGGCTTGACGCTTGGTCCTTCTTCGATTGCATTGCAATAACCGTGGCTTTCCCTGATTTGGATTTCCAAGGGATTGACATGGGCGTTGCCCGGATAAGGTAGCATTGAAGCTAAAGCGGCAAGTGCGTCAGCTAGTTCATTGTGACATCGTGGGATATACCCTGAACTCTATCGATGCAAATCGCTTGCCAAGAATATTCACGTGCTGTCGGTAAGGGAGGAGTTTAACGTCCCGAGTTTCCCATTCACCTTGAGATTGTTTGATAATTAGATCCGAATCTCCCATGATCAACAAATCTTCGACGCCCTGATCAATTGCCATGTTCATGCCCATGATACAAGCTTCATACTCAGCCGTATTGTTCGTGCAAAAGAAACGGAGTCTAGCCGTGGCTGGGTAGTGCTGACCAGCAGGAGAGATCAAGATTGCCCCGATCCCTACACCTTTAGCATTTACCGCCCCATCGAAAAACATTTTCCAAGCATGACTGTCCTCTGCAACAGCTTCTGTCGTATTTACCTCTTCATCATGAAAGTAGGTATTCAATGGTTGATACTCCTCGTCGATCGGGTTCTCAGCCAAATGGTCTGCTAATGCTTGAGCCTTCATTGCCGTGCGAGTGACATAGACTATGTCAAACTCAGTGAGTAGGATTTGCCACTTTGCCAATCTTCCGGTGGGCATCGGTTTCTGGAATATATACTTCAAAGGATCCAACCGAGTAATGAGGTGAGTCGTATGGGCTTGGAGGTAGTGTCTCAATTTCTGAGCGACCCAAGTTAAAGCACAACACGTTCTTTCCAAGCAAAGTGTACTTGACCTCATAACTAGTGAATTTCTTGCTCAGGTAGTAAATCGCATGCTCTTTCTTCTCTGCCGCATCACGTTGTCCGAGAACACAACCAAAAGAGTTTTCCAAGACTGTTAAATACAAGAAAAGAGGTCTCCCTGGCTCTGGCGGGACTAAAACTGGAGGGTTCGACAAATATTCTTTGATTTTGTCAAAAGCTTCTTGGCATTCAGCCGTCCATTTGATTGCAGCGTCTTTCTTCAACAACTTGAATATGGGTTCACATGTGGAAGTCAACTGAGCGATGAACCTACTGATGTAGTTCAGTCGGCCTAGAAGACTCATTACATCTTTCTTTGTTCTGGGGGGAGGTAAATCCCGGATGGATTTTATCTTTGTGGGATCTAATTCAATACCTCTTCTACTGACTATGAAACCCAAAAGTTTACCTGACGGGACTCCAAAAGCGCATTTGGCTGGATTCAACTTCAAATCGTACTTCCGCAACCTCTCGAAGAATTTCCTCAAGTCTCGCACATGATCGCCTTGAGTTCTGGATTTGATGATCACATCGTCCACGTACACCTCTATTTCCTGATGCATCATGTCATGGAAAATGGCAGTCATAGCTCTCATGTATGTTGCTCCCGCGTTTTTCAAGCCGAATGGCATGACTCGGTAACAGTAAGTCCCCCAAGGTATGGTAAAAACAGTCTTCTCGGCGTCCTCTTCATCCATCAATACTTGATGATATCCCGCATAACAATCCACAAACGATTGTATCTCATGTTTGGCACAGTTATCAACAAGGATATGGATGTTCGGTAAAGGAAAGTTATCTTTAGGACTCGCTTTATTCAAATCTCGGTAGTCAACACACACTCGAGTTTTTCCGTCCTTCTTTGGCACGGGCACAACATTAGCCAACCACGTGGTGTATTGTACCACTCGAATTACCCCGGTTTTCAACTGCTTAGTGATTTCTTCTTTGATTTTATCACTGATGTCAGTCTTGAACTTTCTTTGCTTCTGTTGCACTGGGCGACAGTCGGGGTAGATTGGTAGTTTGTGCACCACTAGGTCAGCTCCTAATCCTGGCATGTCGTCGTAAGACCAAGCAAACACGTCTTTAAATTCAAACAAGAGTTGGATTATTGCATCTCGTGTTTTCTCATCTGTGTGGATGCTTATCTTGGTCTCTCGGACCTCTTCATCAATTCCCAAATTAACCGGTTCGGTGTCATTCAAGTTTGGCTTAGGTTTATTCTCGAAATGTTCCAATTCTCGATTTATTTCCCTAAAAGCCTCATCTTCATCGTATTCTGGTTCTTGGTTCATTATTTCCAGATTAGGTGGCGTGTTCGGATTTGAGCATGAGTTCCGCAAGCATGTCATGTTATTTAAAGCCGCATTATTAGGACTGAAAAGGAAGAATAAATAACAAAATTAGAAAGAGTGTAAAAATGAGGAAATATTTATTTTATTTCCTTGGAATTTTCTGAAAACAAACAAAATTACATTGGGGAAACCAAAAATACAAGAAAACAAAGAAAAACATCCAAGCTACGTCCTGAAGTAACTTGTGATGAAGGAAAAACGACAGGACAAATCTACCAGAACTCCCGTCTGATTGGGAAGGGTGTGGCTTTCCAATTTTGCAATTTAGCTTCAGGGCCCACATACATCACATCAGCGGTGCTTGTTCCTTCTCCCGATTGGACCATATTAACATCATAGAGCATTTGCCTCATGGCCCCACATATGTCTTCAATTTCCTCCGCCGTAAAGACCTCGTCTTCTTCTTCTTCACTGTACCTTGGTCGGACAAAAGTTTGGTACAGATGCGGCAATGGTTGCGGCAGAACCCATCCTTTCTCCTTTCTCTTTTTGGCCCATCTTTCATCTTCAGGGGTTGGGCGAAAGCCCACTCCGAAAAACTTTTCAGCTACAGGTAAAGTTATCAGCTTCGGCACTCCTTGTAGGGACTTTCCCAAACCTTTTCCTGGCCGGAAGCCATGTTTAATCATTTCTTTCGCCACCATGATGGAGGCATTAGACAAAAAAGGTTGGGGGAGAGGGTCCCCTTCTTCGTGTTGATCTGCCAACACAATCTCGAAAGCTTGATAGACAATGTTTTCGCTTCCCGCTTCCGCTTCCAAGCAGGGATGGATGGATCTCGATAAATTGATTGCTCATCTTCCCCGTGGACCACGATCTCTTGTCCCTTGTGCTCAAATTTTAACATCTGATGGAGGGTAGAGGGCACAGCTCCGGCCGCATGAATCCACGGTCTCCCTAGAAGAAAATTGTAAGAAGTGTCCATATCCAAAACTTGGAATGTCACTTCGAAGTCCACCGGGCCGATGGTCATAATTACATCAATCTCTCCGACAAGTATCTCTTTTTACACCGTCAAAAGCTCGCACACATATATTGTTAGGCCGAATCCTTTCAGCTCCGATCCCTATGCGGCCTAAAGTGGAAAGCGGGCATATGTCTACCCCCGAACCCCCATCAACCATGACCCTCTTCATATAGTAGCCTTCGCTTTTGACAGTCAAATGCAAAGCCTTGTTGTGGGCGGCACCCTCCAAAGGCAAATCAGCTTTACTGAAGGAAATCTGATTGATCGCGAAGAATCTTTCCGTCATTCTTTCAAGTTGTTCGGATGAAGTCTCAATAGGCACGTATGCCTCATTCAAAGCTTTTAGCAAAACCTTTTGATGTTCAGTAGACTTCATTAGAAGGGACAACATCGACACCTGCTCCGGGCATTTACGCAATTGGTCTATCACCTCATAATCAGGCATTTGCATCTTTTGAAAAAAGACCTCCGCCTCTTCAGCACTTACAGGTTTCTTTGACGGGAAACGCCTTTGTGTGGCGTTATTTACCTCCTGTGTGTTTAAGTACTTCTGTCCTAGGACACTCTCAGATGAATTTCCCACAATCTCTTTCCCTTTGCGCGTAACAAGTGTTCGTTGGTAGCTCCAGGGTACCGCGGATGGATCTGTCATTGGTTTTTGTTGCACGCGTGCAATAACCACAGGTTCATCTGGTTTTCGGGCCACATAAGTTCCCTTTGGTACATACATTGATGTTTCTCTCTTTAAAAGGAACTTCTTGGGGGCACCTATGGACAATGGTTTTTCCACTCTACCTCGTGGGAGGTAAAGGACTCCGCTCTTCTGAGACGATGCTTTCAATTCAATCGTCTTTTCAGATTTGGTCTCGAGAGCTTCAACCTTTTTCCCCATTTTCTCTTGTTTCGGGGTAGCCTCAGGACGCTTCTCTATGTTGGCGATGGCGATTATCGCTTTCAAAGCCGGGTCAAATTCTTTGTCGTCACAAATCATCCGAATCACCGGTCCGTTGTTGTGGGCTGGTAATGGGTTGTTTGTCACATTTGGGATGTCTTCATCTGCGAAGACGATCCTCCCTTGATTGATCAATTCTTGCACTGCCTTCTTTAACGTCCAACAATTGTCAGTACTGTGTCCTTCAACACCTGAATGATATGCACAGTATATCCCCCTCTGGTAGGTAGGAGAGTCTGGATTCTGCCTGTTCTGCGGAACATGCTGCAATAGGTTTTCTTGCCCGAGTTTTGGGAAAAGAGTGGAATACGGCTCCCCAATCGGTGTAAAGCTCGTTTTGGGTTGCTCACGGTGGCGAGCGTTATTTGGCCGTGGATTATACCTGGTTTGGGTAAGGAGGTTGGTTTCTCTGGAATGGAGGTGGATTCCTGTTGGCTGGTGGCTGTGGCCGTGCCTGAGGTTGAATGTTCATGACCGCATAGGGTGGAGGCGGAGGAGCATAAGCCATGCCGTGATGTGGATAATAATGTTGGGGGGCCCTGTCGGAGAATACCTGCCTTGAGGTTCGATATCTCCTGTCTTCTACCGCCGCCATAGCAGATTCTTCTTTCTTCTTGCTTCGGGGCATCCCTCCAGACCCGCCTTGAATGGCTTGGGAAGTTGCCCGAATGGCCGCTTGGCTCAAAATTCGCCCTGTTTTCAAGCCATTTTCTACCATTTCTCCGATCTTGATAGCTTCGGCGAAAGGTTTTCCCATCGCCGACATCATATTTTGAAAGTAATCGGGCTCTTGAGCTTGGAGAAAAGTCGTAACCATTTCAATTTCGTCCATGGGGGGTTTCACCCTGGACGCTTGCTCTCGCCACTTGATGGCATATTCTCTGAAGCTTTCTGAGGGCTTCTTTTTTAGGTTCGATAGAGAATTCCTGTCCGGCGCAATATTGATGTTGTATTGGAATTGTTTTACAAAATCTCTGGCCAGGTCATCCCAGATATGCCATCGAGATATGTCTTGATCCATATACCATTCGGATGCTATTCCGACCAAACTTTCTCCGAAGTACGCCATCAACAATTCTTCCTTGCCGCCGGCACCCCTCAATTGATTGCAGTATTTCTTCAAATGAGCAATGGGGTCGCCATGTCCGTCGTACTTTCCGAACTTTGGTGTCTTAAGACCTGATGGCAAATGGACGTGCGGGAACATGCACAGATCGGCGTAAGATACACTCTTCTGTCCACTCAGACCTTGCATGTTCTTCAAGCTTTGTTCCAAACTCCTCATTCTTTTTGCCATCTCATCCTGCTCGGGGGTCTTTGGATTTTGGCTCGGTAGAAACTCATATCGAGGCGGCTGAGAATATGTATTGGCTGCAACCTGGGTATGGTCCCGTGTAAGCGGTGGTGCTGGGAATGTAAAGGATGAGGAGTCGAAGAAAGGAGCATGTGCGGTGGGGTGCGTTGTGACTGGAACTGGCAACTCAATCGACGTTCTTGCAGATGTATCATGTGGTGTCACCCGAGGATGGGAGGTGGAGGGTGATTCAGAGAGGTTTGTAGCGTTAGAATACCCGAATAGAGTAGGCGGATAATTGATGGGGGTATTTGAAATTCCGCTTGACCTGAGAAGAATTTCAGGGAACCCAGGGATCAGACTCGGGGCTCTTTCCCGTTGTTCCAATCGTCCAACATCTCGAGCATGCGGCAACGCAACATTCTATTCTCCTCCAAAGCTGCCGACTCAGTAACCGGGATGGTTGTCAATGAGCTTTCCTCTGAAACGGGAATGGTTGCTAAAGGCATTTCCGAAGACATGTTGGCACCCTTTTTTGATCTAGTAAAATAGGAATGAGTACTTTCTGGTTGCCGAACTTTTCCTTTGGACCTTGTGAAGTACGAATGTGGTGCCAGATTACCACAAAGTCAACCACTTTTACTAAAACCTGGATTTTGGCAAACAAATGGTTAGTCTGAAACAACATAACAGATAAGTAATCTCACGTTGGGTGTGATGCACTTATACAGGTGATAATGTTGCTACATGTATTCGTTTGCGATGCGTCATTCCGGTTTGCATTTCGCTTTCATCCCTCATCGATCTTCTTTTTCTCTTAACTTCTTTCCCCCCCCCTTTTTTTCATTTTTAGTTTTATTTATTTATTTATTAGTGACGGTCGAATCTTATGTGGATTGCCTACGTATCATGTCCCCGCATGAATCAAACCGGGCGTAGTTCGGAAACAATAGACATAAGATGAAGTGTTCATGAATTTTATTTCAACAAACTTAAAACTTGAAACACTTGGAAAATACAGCAATGGAGAAAACTTGTAAAAGGACAAACAAACTCTAAAACAAAAGACTCTCCTAAGCATGTTCCAAAGCCTCGAATCTTTGCGCCCGGGGGGCGTTGTCTGGCCTTGCTGCAGTTCTTGGGGTGAGATCTTTCTGTATACTTTCCAATTCTCCCATGACTTGGTGGACACATTCCATGATTGAAGAAAAGAGGGCAGGCCGAGGTACTCGTTCGCAGTTCAAACACCTCATAGTAATGTAGTGCCCGATCTCATTGATCCTGGTTCTGATTATGTCTTTTTCTCTGAGCAGCTGCCCTATGTGCCCGTTCTTTGCCCCTAATACTTGAGAGTTGCCGGAGACATGGTCCAAGAGCCTATCTATTTGTCTTTCCATCCGTGCCATCAAGTTGTGACAACGGTCTCTATCTGCTTTAGCATCCTGGACTTGCCTGAGAGTTCGCTTTTTAAGAGTGGCATTTGCTTTTCTCAAATCAACGATGATCGCATCATAGTCTTTCTCTACTTGTTGTAGACGGAGTGCTTCTTGGTGGGCCGCTCTCTTCCATTTTGTTCGGACTGCAACCAAAGCCGCTTTTGCCTTCTCCAAGTCTTCGTGGTGTTCAAAGGCTTTCCTTTCCAAATCGTTTATCAGCATCTGATCACTCCGACTCCTCCTTGACCTTTCTGCGGCCAATTGCATCTCTTGAATATGAGTTTGGAGTGCTTCTCTTTCCTGCTCCCAACCGGCCCTTTCCCGATCGAAGTCAGCCTGTTGTATGTCCATGGCTGCTTCCAGGATTCCTTTGTCTTCTTTTAAAGTGTTGATGCAAGATTGGAAATTTTGTGCTGTTTCATGCTCAACCTCTCTAACTCTGGCTTCTATTTCTCTCTCCCAATCGACGGCATACTTCACTGACCTTTCTGACCTTTGCTCCGGTATTGGTTGGTTGTGGAACCATTCAAGATAAGCGAGACTCACTTCTCCCCGTTCCCGATCGGCAACCATTTCGTTGATGTCGGAGAGTCGACTATCGAACCACACCTTCTGTGCATAAGTCTCCCTCGGGGTCTCTTTCGTCACAAATTCCCATACAAATGATCGCATATCCTCAATTGGGGCCCTTTTCTATTCTCTTCCTAACTGCCGCATGACACGTAGCGGGGCATATGGTTGGAAACCCCTGAAACCCATTAGTATGTAGAATGGGCGGTATGTCGACATATGCATGATTTTGGCGGAAGGGAACCAATAATAATTCCAGGTAAGTTGATCTGCTCTCAAAGAGTTGAGAAGTTCTTGCCAAGTCCTCAAGTCTTCCGGAAGGTTACAACGGGCGGCTCTGTTTGTATGACAACGAATATAATTCAGCCAATCTGTGTTGAAGTTTATCACAATTGGGTGATGGTAGAGATGCTCTATAAACCACATTTGTCCGGAAGATGTCTCCTAGTATCATCGGAAGAACAGTGTGTTCCTCGTTACTCTGTAGATATGAGACCACCGCAGCTAAACGGATTCTGATGCGTCCACCACGTTCGGGAAAAACCATGGTTCCCAAAAAGGCGATCATGAAAGCATAGATTCTTAAATCTCCCCAGGCGTCATAATTTAGCTGGTTAACAAATTCGACGTTTGAGAATTTCCCAAACCCTTCTTTATCACCAAATCTGTCGTAGAGATAATCTAGTGGCACCCAACCGTTCTCCAGACAACCGAGGGGAACCCGCCGGAGACATAACTTTTTCAAGAAGTTATTCACACTCATCTGCCTAGGAGCTGCAGGCCTCATCTTGTGCAAATCTCTTCCGAGCCCCGTGAGTCCGCCCAATTCTTCCAAAGTGGGTGTCATTTCACAATCCCGGAATTTGAACACATTGCTTGTTGAGTCCCAAAAACTCACTAAAGCTCTGATCACATTTTTATCCGGTTTTATCATCATGATGTCCGGAAGAAATTTGAGGTGCTTGTGAACTTGATTTCTTTCCCAAGCTGAAAAACTAGTCCACCATTTACGGAGCCGATCCGGGGTTTTGTCCTGGACCATGAACATAGGTGGCATTTCGTCTCTCACCCTTTTCTGGCCGATTCGTTGCGAGGAAGTCATGCTGATCCTAGAAAAGATAAAAAATGGATTTAAGATTTTTTTTTCAAATTTTTTTTTTTTTTTTTTATTATATTAAAAAAACGAATCTTGTTAATACGGCCTTTCAGCACTTGAAGAAGATTTGAAGGCTGTATAACAGGATACCAGTGTGATGTCTATATTCCGTTTTGCGAAATTAGTCCTCCGGCGCCCTTTTGAGGCGTTTGGCTATTTTTGCAAAATTTCCTAACTCTCGACTAAGAACAAAAATCCTAATTCTAATATTTTTATTATTGTTTTCCCTAAAAAAAATCAGTATTTTTTTTTTAAAAAAATCAGTATTAGTTGAGCCCGATATGGGTTGCCTACGTATCTCATTTTTGGTGAGAATCAAACTTGCGTAGTTCGAAAATAAAAGAACTAAATCATTTCAAGAAAAGAAAACAAACTATTTTTTAAACAGCATTTCTAAAACAAATTATTTTCAAAGGAACTAAAAAAAAATTTTTTTTTTTTTTGGCATTTTTTTTTTAATTATTTTCAAAGAAACTAAACTATTTTCGTAAAATTAAGAAAATTTATTTGGAATTTGTTTTTTGCATTTTTTCAAAATTTAATTTTTAAAGAACTAACAATTTTCGTAAAATTAAGAAAATTTATTTGGAATTTTTTTTTTTTTGCATTTTTTTTTCAGAAATTATTTTCAAAGAACTAACTATTTTCCATAAAACTATTTTGACTATATACCCTGACGTTTTCCACTTCTTCCTCTTTTTAACAAACCGGTCGGCATGTAAGATCGAAACAAATAAATGCACACAAAAAGATGCAACAAGTTGGTCTTTTTGTTTCAGGTACACCTGTCCTAGACAGGCCCAACCCCTGTGTTGAGCCTCCTAAGTCAAATATGCACATGATGCAAATAAACGTTCCTATCGGGGATCCGGCATAAGGTTTTGTTATTCTAAGTCATCATCCCGTTGGAAAAGTGTCTAGACTGGCTTTAACTCGAGCGGACAACTCGAGCCGAAGAGTGTCAGTGCACCGGTAGCATGGCTTTCCGGCTTAATTGACAAAACTCTCCGCCTAAACATGTGTGACTACAAAATCCTTCACCGGGTGCCAAGCACCACAGCTATCTTGAGAAAAACGGGCTATGTCCAGCAAATGCCCGGTATTGTATTTCAAAAGACTCAGAAGAGAAAAATGGGTATCGGCTCAATTTATATACAGTTCACAAAATATCAAAGCGGTAAAGCAACATTTAGCATATAAAATATAAACATGTAATAAAATCAGATAATAAATAAGCCAAATAAAATAATTAATCAAAGCTCGAATTCTTAAACCCCGAACCAGTAGTTCTGGGTTTGTATTCCCCAGCAGAGTCGCCAGAGCTGTCACACCTCCTTTTGGCGCGCCCTGCCCTGAAGGGTGGATGCACAAAGGAGTTTTTCCAATTTAAGTGACAATATTCGAAATGGGATTATTTGTTTATTTCAGAGTCGCCACTTGGAATAAATTATGGTGTCCCAAGTCACCGATTTATTTAAATCCCAATTCGAGGAAATTTTTTGACTTTCCAAATGAAGTCTGCGAACCAGAAATTCTAAGTAAGGAATTCTGTTGACCCGAGGGAAGGTGTTAGGCACCCCCGGATCCCGTGGTTCTAGCACGGTCGCTTCAATTATTGTAAATGGCTAAAAATATCTGATTTTATGCATGTTCAATACTATAATGCGATTTTAAATCAATTAACGCATTTGGTTATTTTTAAGAAAAAGTGAACATTGTTATTGAGGGGCCCCACAATTTTATTTCTTCTATTTAGCTAAGCTCGTAACATTTTTTATTTTTTTGAAAGGATAATCCTAAAGTGACAACATTTTTTCTATTTAGTTATCCCCAAATTAAAAGAGAAAATTCCTAATTAATTAAGAGACTAAAAATATGCAATACATCCAATTAACTTATGGAAAATATTCATGAAACAGAAAAATAAATAAACAAACATTTTTAACAAACTCAAAATACTACAATTTTATTTATTAACTTATTATTTTTTTTTTACAATAAAAGATAAAATACATACTCAAATCGTGATATTGCTTACTATATTAAAATAACGGTTTAACGGAAGTAGACATGGCTAAAATCTAAATAAAAGTAAAAATATAAAATCGGCAATTAATACTTATACAAATTAAACCAATTATTTTACAACTAATTTAAACACATATTTTAATTGACTTAAAAGATAAAATTCACTATTTACAAATATTTAAAGGAACAATAATTTTCCTTAATTACTAATACTTATTTAAAGGAAAAATAGTATTATTTAAACAAATCGGACCTAAATGCCTAAATTTTACACCAAATAATTAAAAATCATATTTTTATTAAGCCAGCTACATATTTGCAATTTTAGCTTATTAAAAACAATATTAAAACATTAGCTACTAAACTAACTAGTTTTTATTTAACTAAAGAGATGACTTATTTCTTTTTAATTACTCAAAAACTTGGATAATAAAAAAAACATGCTTATACTTATACTAATTAATAATAATATTGAAATGAATTATTAACAATAAAAAATCTAATAGTTATGAGAAAATTCACACGATCCAAATCATACTACAATTTCATTTCGAATTACTGTTTCGAGATATTATTGATACAAAACTTAAGATGTAAAAACCAATGACAGAAGTTTTATCCCGATCAACTTCAAAATCATATTACACCTTATACTGAAATTAAACAGTAAGTGCTTTTCAAGGAGTGTACCTGAATAGCAAGAGAAGAGGAAAATAATTAGTATAAGCAGTAATTCCAGCAGTGCAACAATAACAGCCAGCAATTCCCAGTAACAGACTTTTTAAAACTAGTTAAGATTTTCCAGTAGTAACAAAAATCAACACCAAAACGAGCAACTAAAACAGCTCTTGATTTTCAAATTCTCACTGTTTTAGTGTTCAAAACCTTTCAAGTGTGTATGCTCTACTCTTTTTTTTTTTTATCTCTGTGTTTTCTTTCTTTTTTCTGTCTGTGTTCTCCTCCTTATTTATTACCAGACTTCTGTTATATATACATCAATGCAAGGCAGCTACATAATTATTATTACACACTATTACTAATTGCCAATCAGAAAAGTAGTCAAACGTGGGTCCTACTGTCCCCACTCTCTTTAACTTTAATAATTGACGTCCCCACCCACCTGACATTGTCCCCCTAATTTTCAAACCTACTATTTGTCTTGTAGTAATTGAGGGTCCCACCTTCCCTAAATCACTCCTCAAATTACTCCCCAAATTACTCCCGTAATTATTAAAAATTACTATTCTAACCTTGTCAGCTATAACCAATTCATCTAAATCAAACAACCAAAATATAGCAAACTTAAACAATTCTTAAACAATTTTAACAACAATTCTAACAACATGATGAACAACTAAGAACAACAAGATCAAATCTAAAATTATTTTGAACATGAACAATTACTCTTCCAGATTCAACAAAAATTACAACAACAGATAAGCAAACTTTAATCACTAAATTCAAGTTCATCTTAACAAGATTAAACCAAAAATTTATAACTTAGATCTAAATTTTAACACAACAATAAGACAAATTCAAAAATACTACAACTTAATAATGAATCGAACTTCAAACTAAATCTAACAATGTTATAATAAAAAAAACAACATGAGATTCAATATCAACTAAAATCATTTCTACATTTCCGTATTGAACAGCAACATGAGATTCAATATCAATTCAAATCTGCTAACATATAGAGATGTACAAAACAACAACAAGAAGAATGGAGGAAGAGTTTATGGTAAAGTTAAAGTGAAAGACGCACGCGGCATGGTGGCGGCTGGTGGTTCGTTTGGCGCGACTGCTTGGTGGCAGCGTGAGCAGCGGCGGCCCAGGGTGGTTCACGGTGGTTCGTTTGGCGCGACTGCTTGGTGGCAGCGTGAGCAGCGGCGGCCCAGGGTGGTTCACGGGTGGAATTCGCCGGCGAGTGGACGGCGGCCATGGTTGGTTGCGTCGCTGGTTGTTGGTGGTGGCGTGAGGCTGCTTGGTGGCGGCGTGAGCAGCTGGAGACGTGCGACCATGGCGTTAGGTTGGGGCTGGCCGTGAGTTTGAAGCGAAGCAGTAGAGGCGGCGGCGGCAGCTCTGGTTGCGAGGAAGAAGGAGATGACAACGAGGTGGTGTTGGTGATTGGCGTGGAGAAGCGTACGGGTGGCAAAGTAGGGTAGCCATGGTTGTGGAGCTTGGGTGGTTAGAGAAGATGAAGAGGGATAGGGAGGGGGGCGGCTTGGTTAGAGAAGAGAGAGAAGGGGAAAATAATTTTAGGGTTTTGGCAAATGAGAGTGTAATGAGGGGTCTTGGGGGGTGTTTGGTATATTAGAAATGTAGGAATTAATCTTAACCTTTGGATTATTACATCCAACGGTCAGGATTAACGGGGTGATGTGTAGGTCAGGAGATAGACCGGGTCGGGGCGGGTCATTTGGCCGGGTCGGGTCGGGTTATTACGGGTAAGAGACTGGGTTTTGGGTTGGGTTACTGGGCATGTGTCTTTGGGCTTGGTATTTCTTTTTCAAGCTGGCCCAATCCGGATTTCCACTCCATTTAAATCTATTTTTCTTTCTTTTTTTTTTCTTTGTTTTATTTTAGGAATTAAAACTAAAAATCATAATTTTAATTACAAAAATAAATTAAACCATCACAATTACTAATTAACTCTAAGTAGTAATTTTTCACAAACAATCGAACATCAAACCGCACAATTTTGACTAAAAATGCAAAGATAACAAAAATTACTTAATTAAATCCTAAATTCAAATGCAAGTGTATATATATATATATATATATATATATATATATATATATATATATATTAACAAACAAATATGTATGGACAAAAATGCAAATAATAATTAAGAAAATTAAACAAAAATTTTAGAAAATCATGCACAACACCAACATACAATAATTTTGGATCTAAAAATACTAACAAAATACGGAAAAGAACAAAAAATTGAAATCGACTAACCGGATTGAGACAAACGATCAGTCGTCCAGATTCATTATATATATATATAAACATATATACATATACACACAGAAGAAGAAAAAGAGCATAATGGCAACGAAAACATAGGTGGGGAGTGGCTCCCGGATTACTGCCTGGCGGTTGTTTTTGGGAAACATTCCGGCGGGTGTTATTGGAAGGTTGAAGAAGAAAAAGAAAGAGTGGTGCGTAAGGGTTGTGGCGGCTAGGGTTTGTGGAGTGTATAATGGCTGGTCTCTACTGAGACCAAAGCCTTATATACTCGGAGCCCTCAAGATGATCCTGGCCGTTGGATCCCTGATGATCAACGGTCGGGGCTTGGCCTAATCAAACGATGCCGTATTGACCCATATGAGGCCACCGGTCTCCTCCGTAGGATCATCTGGATTGGACAGTTGAGATCAAGTCCCTCATATTAATTAACCATTAAAAATCCGTTAATAATCTCAACCGTTAGATCCGAGGAAATAAACGGCTGATATTCTATCAATTTAAATAACTGGACCGGATCTTTTGGGCTAAAACATTGGGCCACAATTCAGACATAATCTTGGCCCCAATTCTTATTACGCTTGTATATATATATTTTTATTATTTAATTGTTTAAATAAATAAATATGCACAGATAAATGCAAATAATACAAGAAAAATAACACAAAATTCACAACAATCGCAAGAAAACTAAAAAATTATTTTATTTTGAATCTTTGGGAGTATTTCTCTTATAGGGCAAAAATCACGTGCTCACAGCAGCGACAGTAGCGATTTGTGGATTCTCCGACTATTGAGACTACGAGGTAGCCTTGCAGGCGTCCGCAGGACCCGTTGTCTCTCCTATCTATGCTTTTCATTCTGTTATCTCATGTAATCGAGATAAACAACTTGTATTTTCTTTCAAACAATTATGTGTATTATTCTTAGAAGTTCGTGAGTATTGTGACACCGGTCTTGGGTAGTGTATCAGATTTGGATTTTTCTTTATCATATCTGCTTAAGTCTTCCGCTAAATTTTGATTATTCCGTTGTAAGTTTTATGTTGTTAATAATAAATTGGTTATTAATGGAATTGTTATTAATATTTGGCTTGCCTAGCTTCTATTTAGTAGGCGCCATCATGACCCCGATGGTGGGAAATCCGGGTCGTGACAAGTTGGTATCAGAGCACTAGGTTGCATAGGTCTCACAACTCACGAACAACCTTAGTAGAGTCTGAAGGATCGGTACGGAGACGTCTGTATTTATCCTCCAGAGGCTACAGAGTTAGGAAAATATTCTCTTTATTCTTTCCGGTCGTGCGACTTGATCTTTTGAATGTTAATTGAACTTCTACTCTGTTCTTCCGCAGATGGTAAGGACACGTGCATCCTCATCTACTGACCAGCAGCCCGAGATCCCAGCAGCGGCAGTTCCTGCTAGGGGTAGAGGCCGAGGTCGAGGTCGTCCTAGAGGACAAGGTAGGGGCAGAGCTCAGCCCCGAGCAGCAGCACGAGTGGCAGAACCTCGGGTTCATATAGAGGAGGAAATTCCAGCCCCAGCAGCTCCAGTAGGCCCAGCTCAGGTCCCAGGAGGAGCTTTATTTTCACCGGATCTTCAGGATGCTTTGGTCCGGATAGCGGGTTTTATGGATCATGTCACCAGAGCGGGTTTATTACCGGTAGCACCAGCCACTTCTCAGGCTGGAGGAGGTAATCAGACTCCTGCTACGCGCACTCCAGAGCCAGTAATTCCCCAGGCTCAAGATCCTGTGATTCAGCCAGTTGAGGCAGTTCGGCCTATTATTGCGACTCCGTCTAATGATGGTGCAGTTATGTCTGCTGATGCGTTGTGGAGATTGGACAGGTTTACCAAGTTGTTCACTACCACATTCAGTGGTACTCCTTCAGAGGACCCACAGGACTTCCTATACAGTTGCCACGAAGTTCTCCGTACTATGGGTATTGTGGAGACAAATGGTGTGGATTTTGCTACTTTTCGGTTATCCGGTTCCGCCAAGACTTGGTGGAGAGATTATTGTCTAACCAGGCCAGCGGGATCGTCATCTTTGACTTGGGAGCAGTTTGCAGAATTATTCTTGGAGAAGTTCCTTCCAGCAACTCAGCGGGAGTTTATGCGCAGAGCAATTTGAGCGTCTTCATCAGGGTTCTATGTCTGTCACACAGTACGAGACTAGGTTCGTGGACCCGGCTCGTCATGCTATTATCATACTTCCCACAGATAGGGAAAGGGTGAGAAGGTTTATTGATGGCTTGAATCATCCAATTCGACTACAGATGGCCTTGGGGGCACGAACTGAAATCACTTTTCAGGAGGCGGCTAATGCAGCCCGCCGGATCGAGATGGCTCTGTCACAGGGAGCGAGACATGGATCAGATAAGAGATCTCGTAATTCGGGTAGATTCAGTGGTACCTCGTCCGGAGATAGAGATTTTTATGATAGAGGCCATCCTCCTAGGCCTTATCAGTCAGCTCTTCAGGTTTCTCATGATGCTTCAGGTGATCGTAATTCTCAGCCACGCTACTCTGATCAGCAGCCTATCAGTGCACCACCACTTCGCCATTTTCAGTAGCCGAGGGCTTGTTTTACGTGCGGTGATCTTAGGCACATTGCAAGGTATTGCCCTCGAGCTTCGGACAGATCTCACCAGCAGGGTTCTCGTGCCATGATTCAGGCCCCAGTTCCCTCATAGCCTGCCCAGCCAGCTAGAGGCGGAGGTAGAGGACATAGAGATGGAGGTAGAGGTCATAGAGGTGGAGCTCAGACCGATAGAGGTAGAGACCAGCCAGCAGCTGATCGTCCTAGAGATACTGCTCAGGGTGGTGGGGCACAGCCCCGATGTTATGCACTTCCCGCCGGACCAGAGGCTGAGTCTTCTGATGCCGTCATTACAGGTATTATTTTGGTTTGTGATAGAAAGGCATCAGCATTATTTGACCCTGGGTCTACATATTCGTATGTGTCTTCCTATTTTGCACCATACTTGATTCAGCCCAGTGATCCACTGAGTGTTCCTGTTCATGTGTCTACACCAGTAGGCGACTCTATTGTGGTTGATCGAGTTCATCGGTCATGTATTATAGTAATTGAGGGTCTTGAGACCCGTGCTTATTTATTACTCCTAAATATGGTGGACTTCGATATTATACTAGGCATGGACTGGCTATCTCCGTATCATGCTATTTTAGATTGCCATGCCAAGACTGTGACTTTAGCTCTGCCAAATTCGCCTCGTATAGAGTGGAAAGGAATTTCGGGTCATACTAGCCGTAATGTTATTTCTTATGTTAAAGCTCGGCGTATGGTTGGAAAGGGATGCTTGGCTTATTTGGCCTATGTCCGTGATTCTAGTGCTGAGGTTCCTTCTATTGACTCTGTGCCTGTGGTTCGCGAATTTCCTGAAGTATTTCCTTCAGACTTGCCGGGTATGCCGCCCGATAGGGACATTGATTTTTGCATTGATTTGGCTCCAGGCACTCAGCCCATTTCCATTCCCCCATACCGTATGGCTCCGCCAGAGTTAAAAGAATTGAAGGAATAGTTGCAGGACTTACTTGAAAAGGGTTTCATTAGGCCCAGTGTTTCGCCGTGGGGTGCACCTGTATTATTTGTAAAGAAGAAAGATGGTTCGATGAGAATGTGCATTGACTATCGACAGTTAAACAAGGTGACTATCAAAAATAAATATCCACTTCAGCGAATTGATGATTTATTTGACCAGCTTCAGGGTGCCAAGGTATTTTCAAAGATAGATTTGAGATCTGGCTATCATCAGCTGAAGATTAGGGCATCCGATGTCCCTAAGACCGCGTTCCGCACTCGGTATGGACATTATGAATTTCTGGTCATGTCTTTTGGGTTGACAAATGCTCCAGCAGCTTTTATGGAATTAATGAATCGGGTGTTCCGGCCTTATTTAGACTTGTTTGTAATAGTCTTCATTGATGACATATTAATATATTCCGGCAGTCAGGAGGAGCATGCGCAACATCTCAGAGTGGCCTTACAGACTCTGAGAAATAGCCAGCTATATGCAAAATTTTCAAAGTGTGAATTTTGGCTAAGTTCAGTTGCATTCCTGGGTCATATTGTGACGGCAGCAGGTATTCAGGTTGATCCGAAGAAAATTGAGGCAGTCAAGAGCTGGCCTAGACCGACATCAGCCACGGATATTCGGAGTTTCTTGGGGTTAGCGGGCTATTATCGCCGATTCGTAGAAGGATTTTCGTCTATTACAACCCCACTGACCAGATTGACCCAGAAGGGTGTTCAATTTGAATGGTCCGATGAATGTGAGGCGAGCTTTCAAAAGCTCAAGACAACCTTGACCACGACACCGGTATTGGTTTTACCCACAGGTACGGGACCTTATACTGTTTATTGTGATGCTTCCCGTATTGGGCTTGGTGCAGTGTTAATGCAGGATGGCAAGGTTATTGCCTATGCTTCGAGGCAGTTGAAGATCCATGAGAAGAACTATCCAGTGCATGATCTAGAATTGGCGGCAATTATTCACGCATTGAAGATCTGGAGGCATTATTTGTATGGTGTAGCATGTGAAGTGTACACCGATCATAAGAGTCTTCGGTATTTGTTTAAGCAGAAAGAGTTGAATATGAGGCAGAGAAGGTGGCTAGAGTTGCTAAAAGACTATGATGTTACTATCCTATATCACCCAGGTAAGGCCAATGTGGTGGCCGATGCATTGAGTAGAAAGTCCGCCGGCATGGGTAGTCTTGCATATATTCCGGTCAGTCAGAGACCATTAGCTCTAGATGTCCAGGCCTTAGCCAACCGGTTCGTGAGATTAGACATTTCTGAGCCTAGCAGGGTGTTAGCCTACACGGTCGCTCGTTCTTCTTTATTAGAGCGTATCCGTGAGAGGCAATTTGATGATCCTCATTTGCGTGAGTTGAGAGATACGGTACAGCGGGGAGGTGCCACACAGGTAAATCTAGATGATGATGGGGTATTGAAATTGCGGGGTCGAGTTTGTGTGCCCAATGTCGAAGGGATTCGAGAGTTAATCTTAGCAGAGGCCCACAGTTCGCGGTATTCTATTCACCCAGGTGCCGCGAAGATGTATCAGGACTTACGTCAGCACTATTGGTGGCGCGGAATGAAGAAAGATATCGTTGCGTATGTTGCTCGGTGTCTAAATTGTCGGCAGGTGAAATATGAGCACCGGAGACCTGGTGGTGTATTCCGGAGGATTGAAATTCCCGAGTGGAAATGGGAGCGGATCACTATGGATTTCGTTCCTTGGACTTCCTTTGACTAGAAGGAAGTTTGATGCTATTTGGGTCATTGTTGATAGGCTGACCAAGTCGGCACACTTTATTCCAATGTCTGTCTCCTACTCGTCGGAGAGGTTAGCGGAGGTTTATATTAGGGAGATTGTTCGTCTCCGTGGAGTGCCGGTGTCTATTATCTCCGACCGGGGTACGCGGTTTACCTCGCGGTTACGGAGAGCGGTCCGGCGGGGAGTTAGGTACCCGAGGTTCGGTTGAGTACGGCATTTCATCCTCGGACGGATGGCCGGTCCGAGAGGACTATTCGGATTCTAGAGGACATGCTTCGAGCTTGTGTTATTGATTTCGGAGGTTCGTGGGACCAGTTTCTGCCGTTAGCAGAGTTCGCCTACAATAACAGTTACCAATCTAGCATCCGGATGGCTCCGTATGAGGCGTTATATGGTAGGCGATGTCGATCACCAATTGGATGGTTTGAACCGGGAGAGGCTCGGTTGTTGGGTACGGATCTAGTTCAGGAGGCCTTAGATAAGGTCAAGACTATTCAGGAGAGATTGCGTTCAGCTCGGTCTAGGCAAAAGACTTATGCGGATCGTAAGGTTCGAGATGTAGATTTCATGGTTGGTGAACGAGTATTGCTCCGGGTGTCGCCTATGAAGGGCGTGATGAGGTTTGGGAAGAAGGGCAAGCTCAGCCCTAGGTATATTGGTCCATTTGAGATTCTAGACAGAGTGGGAGGGGTGGCTTACAGATTAGCTTTGCCGCCTAGCTTATCAGCCGTGCATCCGGTTTTTCACGTATCTATGCTTCGGAGATACCACGGCGATCCCACACATGTGTTAGACTTCAGTACTGTCCAATTGGACAATGATCTATCTTACGAGGAGGAGCCGGTAGCCATTCTAGACCGGCAGGTTCGACAGTTGAGGTCGAAGAGTTATCCTTCTGTGCGTGTTCGGTGGAGAGGTCAGCCTCCTGAGGCATCGACCTGGGAGTCCGAGTCTGATATGCGGAGCCGCTACCCACATTTGTTTCCTGACTCAGGTACTTCTTTCTTTTGTCCGTTCGAGGACGAACGGTTGTTTTAGAGGTGGAGATTGTGACGACCCAAAGGGGTCATCACTTGTTTATTTAATCATTCCGAGCTTTTGAGGTCTTGAAAACCTCATTTATAGTTGCCTCGATTTGCGTGCACAGTCCGGGCACAAAGCCGGAAAAGATTTATGTTGAAATATGTGAAATATGTGAAAAAGTAGAAGAATTTTGATATTAATATTGATATGGTTGACTTTGGTCAACATTTTTGATAAACGGACCCGGATCCGTGATTTGACTATTTCAGAAAATCCGTAGAAAAATATGGAACCTGGGCATATGTCCGGAATTGAAATCCGAGGTCTAGAACCCCAGTAAAAGAATTTTTCTGTTAAATTGTTTTCTGAAAATGTTTAAGGAAAATGAAACTGAATTTTGATTAAAAAGTACTGGTATCGGGCTCGTATTTTGGTTCCGACGCCCGGTACAGGTCATATATATTGGTTAAGCGCTTCCTGTAAAGTTTGGTTGAAAACGGACGTCGTTTGACGTGTTTCGGCCTTAAATTGGAAAGTTTGGAAATTATGAAATCTTAAAGAGTTCTTGAGCTTTAAGGCTCAATTCATGGATTTTGATGTTATTTTAGCGATTTGATCGCGCGAGCAAGTTCGTATGATGTTTTTAGGTTAGTGTGCATATTTGGTTTGGAGCCCCGAGGGCTCGGGAGTGTTTCGGAGGTGGTTCGGGGTGTTTTTGAACTTAAGATAAACTGCAGAAATCTGCAGCAGGCATTTCCTCATCGCGTTCGCGATGCCTTGGTCGCGTTCGCGAAGAACACTTCGTTCCTTCTTCGCGTTCGCGTCCTGTTGATCGCGTTCGCGATGCCCAGCATTTTCCTTCATCGCGATCGCGTGCCTTAGGCCGCGTTCGCGTAGGCCAAATTTGAAGCCCAGTATTTTTCTTCTTCGCGTTCGCGACTCACCCTACGCGAACGCGATGGCCTGATATTTTCCTTCATCGCGAACGCAGCCGGGGTGTCACGAACGCGATGAAGAAATTATTGCCCAGTGAATTTAATCCCAAAACAGAACACTTACGGGATTGTTTCCATTTTTCACAAAACACTCTCTTCTCCACAGCTTTTTGGACGGTTTTTGAGCGATTCTTCATTAAACTTCTCGGGTAAGTGATTCTTAACTCGTTTTCTTCATTTTCCATCAATATTATTTGAATTCCTAAGCCTAAATAGGTGTAAATGGGTAGAAAAATTGAGAAATTAGTATAGTGAGGGTTTTCAATGAATTTACGATCTAGACTTCGTTTTGGAGTCGAATTTAAGAACAAATTGTATATTTGAACTCATGGAGGATTGGGTGAACTTATTTTGGTCCGAAACTTGAATTTCGATTATGTGGGCCCGGGGTCGATTTTTACTATTCCGGGCAGAATGTTGTAAAAATCATATTTAGCAATATGAACTAGTTTGTTAAGTAGAATTGATGATATGAAATCAATTGTGTATAGATACGGTTGGATTGAAGTCAAATTCGAAAGGAAAAGGCATTGCTACGGATTGAATCGTTCGTGAACTTTCGAGGTAAGTGTTTGTTCTATCCTAGTTTGTAGGAATATGAATTTAGTTATGAATAAAATGTTGAATAAGAATTATTGGTGTTATACCGGTAATGCAAGTAAATTGTTGAAATTATTATAAATTATTGGTTTAAAAACCGGTAATTATAAATATTGCTAATACAGAGATTATTGGCTAAATGCCGGTAATATATATATATATTTATGAAATGGGATCGTGTGGTACGCCGACCACTTATATATTTGTGAAATGGGATCGTGTGGTACGCCGACCACGAGGTGATTTAAATCTTGGCATTGGCCATAGTTGCCGGTAGCCTATTGTTATATTTGGGAGCGGGTGGTACGCCTACCACAAGATATGATTGTTGATATATTTGGGAGCGGGTGGTACGCCTACCATGAGGTATAACTATTGATATATTTGGGAGCGGGTGGTACGCCTACCACAAGATATAATTACTGATATATTGGGAGCGGGTGGTACGCCTACCACGAGAGGTAGTTACTGTGATAGTTGGGAGCGGGTGGTACGCCTACCACGAGACATGAAATGAAAGAGGAAATTGAGACATGAAAGTAAGATTATTTTGGACATCTTGAGTTATTGAATATTATTATATTATTTCAGAGCAGAGTTTTTCTTCATAAATGTATTATATATATATGTATATCTATATTGCAACTGTACAGGTTTAGGTGGGTGACTGGCCTTAGCCTTGTCACTAGTTCGCTGGGATAGGCCAGGCACTTACCGGCACATGGGGTCGGTTGTGCTGATACTACACTCTGCGCTCTTTTTGCGCAGATACAGGTTACGGACAGCAGCAGCGGCAGTAGCGACTTGTGGATTTTCCGACTACTGAGACTACGAGGTAGCCTTGCAGGCGTCCGCGGGACCCGTTGTCTCTCCTATCTATGCTTTTCATTCTGTTATCTCATGTAATCGAGATAAACAACTTGTATTTTCTTTCAAACAATTATGTGTATTATTCTTAGAAGTTCGTGAGTATTGTGACACCGGTCTTGGGTAGTGTATCAGATTTGGATTTTTCTTATCATATCTCGCTAAGTCTTCCGCTAAATTTTGATTATTCCGCTGTAAGTTTTATGTTGTTAATAATAAATTGGTTATTAATGGAATTGTTATTAATATTTGGCTTGCCTAGCTTCTATTTAGTAGGCGCCATCATGACCCCGATGGTGGGAAATCCGGGTCGTGACACCCATCCTCATCAATTCGCCAAATTGGACTCCGATGCAGGAATGCTCCGGTCGGAGAACCAAAAATCACCCTAGCACAGCCGAAACCCTCCCGGTCGATGACGTCTTCAAAACGAAAAGTCAGTCGTGCGAGAAGCTGTAGCACATACACCGCAAAGGTCCGAGCGAAATGTCAACACCGGGCGTCCGCAGTATTGAAACAATCAATGCGAGCAATGCTTGTAAAATTGGGACTCACCCAAGAAATGCAAAAGCTAAGCAAAATTGGAACTACCCAGGGAACACCCAATATTCTCCAGTAACTCACCATTGTCTTGAATATTATTTTACATTTGGTGGCGCCCTCTTCAAAACACTAGTTATTAACTACAAGGTGCAGATTGTAGCGCCTTATCGCATAGTTTCAATGTGCGCATTAAAGCAACACCTAAATAAAGGTATTGTAGTGGCTTATGCTATCATGACAACAAGGTCATTCGAGTTGGGCTGGAAAGTGCGGGAATTTTATGTTCCGCCAATGTTTCTATTGCCCGACATATCCTTCGCTACATCACCCTTAAGGCCAGTGGCCTTCATCGTCAACGATTTAAAAATTCGACCTCGTTCGAACTTGTAAGGCCCCGTAAAAAAAAATTGTGCTCAAAACCTAGTAGCTCGTAGTGTCAAGTTTCGAATAGGTGTTAGGAATGTGTAAAATTCTTCAAAGAATTTAAAAAAATCAAAGAATCAAGTTTTCCAGAAAAGTGCTATTTTGCGGTCCAGAATGCGGTTGCAAATCTAGTATGCGGACCGTATTTTTGCCGCAGATTGAGTTAGGGGTTGGTTAAAAATTGAGGTCAAAATACGATCCATTATGCAATCGCATAACTGATATGCGGATCGCATTTCTATCGCAAAATGAGTCAATATGTCAGTCAAATTTGAGGTAAAAAATGCGGTGCATTATGCGATCACAAATCGTGTATGCTAACCACATTTTCGCCGCAAATCCAAACAGTAGGATCAGGTTTTTGGAGCACTTTTGCGGTCCATTCTGCAGACCGCATTTTGTCTCTACGATCGCAAAGTGCGACCGCAAACCTTACTCGGACTCCTAATTTTCTAAATTTTAAACCCGACCCCTTTTTTAATAAAACACCTCAATCCCTCATTTTAACAACTTTTGTGAACAAAATAAGAGAGAGGGAAGAGAGGTTCTTGAGAGAGAAAGTTTATCTTCATCAATTTGATTCTTGAAAACTATCAGAGCCGGGAAAATTCAAAGTCATTGTCTTCATCCCCATTCTTGCAGGTAAAATACCCAACCCTTTTTCATTGATTTTCAGGTTTAGACATAAGGGAGGAGTCTCATGCATTGATTCTTGAAAATAAAGGTTGAAAACATACATTCATGCCTTTTTAAAACCTAAAATCTAGTAAGAGAAATTGGGTAGGAGTAAAGAACTGTACAAAGAGGAGTTGATAACCTAAATAAGTTCGGGTAGCAATTGTGAACTCCAATTCTAATATATATGTGTTAACTTGTGCACTTGATTGACGTTTCTAGACTATTTGGTTAATTGAAAGTAGAAATTAAAAGGGAATTCGGCTCCAGGTATGTTTGGTTAATCTTGACATTTGTAAAGTCACTTTGTTTGGTGTACGAATATTTGGTATGTGATATCTACATGGGCTATTTGTGAAATTCTTGTGATTGGTATGATTTGAGTGTTCGTGGTTAAGTCTCCCGATGTAATGGTGTTAGTAATTGGCAACAAACCAAATATGTGCATGTGAATGTATTTATGTGGCAAAAGGTGAGAAACAAATGATGGAAAGAAATTATAATTGTTGCAATCGAAACAACTGTAGTAATAACATGTATGGCTTGTTGTGGGCAATTATCGCGTGACTTAAATTGCATATGAGATGTTGTATATGATGGAAGGGGTATTGATGGTTATGGAAATTCTTTGTGAATTGTTGTGTGTGTGTGTGTTGTTGTTTGTGAATTGTTGTTATTGTTTGTGTATTGTGATTGTTCAGTGGAATCGGGTTGCGCGTCGTAACACGAGGTAATAATTTATGGGTTGTGGTGATAAGGGTGACCGAGGTAATAAGGGTAGAAAGTGATCAAAATCGCTATTAAAATAAAAATTTGATAAAATTGTGAAATCGTTGATGTGTTAATGTTGAAGGGGGAAAAGGAGAGATTGTAAACTTCTTTGGCTTGATTTTTCCTTTCAGGTGTATTTGATTGTTAATTCAATTACTGCTCGTTACTTGTGTATGGTTTGAGTTTACTTAGGGAAAAGTTTGTTCATACATACCAGTACAATTCAAATGTACTGACGTCCCTTTTGCCGGGGGCGCTAAATTCATGTTATGATTGTAGGTATATCCATAGCAGGTACTCTAGTCTATCGACTGTAGCTCTCTTTTACTTCCCGTTAGCTGAATTGGTGAGCCCCTTTCATCTCGAGGCCCTTCGTGGCTCATGTCGCTTTTTATTTCCGAGTCTTGTTTTGGTTTTTGGTGTAAGGTATAACCGGAGCCTTGTTACCGACAAGTATTGTATCATCCTTTTGTATCCTTAGAGGCTCCATAGACAGTAAATGTGGGTTACGAACTTATGTAAATATGTATTTTGTATGTTGCGCGATGTAAGTTGTAAACCTCATTAAGTAACCATGTCTATTATGTATGTTTTGTAAAAAAATGTTTTAATTATAAATGGCAATTTCCTTTTATTAATGAGCAATGAAAATACGGGGTAACACGTGGGATAGGAAAGACACGCAGGTCAGCTTGACTGGGGCTACCCGGTTGGGCGTCGGTCATGTCCCTCGGTTTGGGGCATGACAAAATCAGTATCAGAGCCAAAGGTTTTAAAAGAGTCGTAGGATGTCTCAGAGCCGTGTCTAGTAGAGCCCTACTTATCGTTGTACAGTCGACCACATCTATATGGGGGGATGCATGGACATTTAGGAAATCACCCACTTCTTTGTTATTCTGTATCGTACGGTGAGGTGAAACGTGAAAGTATCTATGTCTAACTCGTGCTCTATTCCGAATTTTTCAGTAATGACACCTAAGAAGAGAGCTAGACTTGGTCTTGGGGCCAATGCCACCCTAAGTGAGGCTATGAATCATGTACCTGATGTCGTGGGTGAGAGTGACTCCCGAGTCTTCAATCTACCTGGCCCCTCTATCCCTGACCAGAGTGTTCATGTTCCTGCTGCGGCAGAGGGTGCTACCATCCCTCCCGCCGATATTCCTGATTCTGATACAGTTCTAGCTCCCGGTCTTGGGGTTCCAGATGAGGACCTTAGAGGAGCCATCCGTATGTTGACCTAGCTAGTGGCCGCTCAGGCCCAGAGATCTCATGATGTCCCTATATCCTCCAACGGACAGGGAGATTCCTCCAGTTCTAGAGTTAACCAGTTTTTGCGGTTAGCCCCTCCAGAGTTCTCAGGCACAGACCCGGAGACCGATCTACAGGATTTCCTTGATAAATGTATAAGACCCTTCGGGTGATGAAGGCTTCATAGATGGAGGGAGTTGAGATGGCTTCCTACAGGTTGAGGGGAGAAGCGTATTCGTGGTTCGAGATATAGGAGGATTCCCGTAGGGAGGGAAGACCTCTGGCTAGATGGTATGAGTTTGTAGATGCATTTATGGACCATTTCTTGCCTGCCCAGATGATGGTAGCCCGTGCCACTGAGTTTGAGGTCCTCAAGTAGGGCAGTATGAGTGTTTGGGAGTAACATATGGAGTTTGTGAAATTGTCCAAGTATGCACCTCAGTTAGTGTCGACCATGGATGCTCGAGTTTGGTAATTCGTTCAGGGCCTTAGTTCTTTGGTAGTGAACGAGGTTGTTACAATGGCCTTACACTCGGATATGAATTATGGGAAGATTGTGGGATTCACTCAGGCCACAAAGTCTAGAAAGTTGAAGATACATGCAGGAGTAGTGAGTAGTAGCAGGGCCCGATCAGTGGGTCACTCAGGGAAATTGACTCAGGGGAGAGGGTCATCAGGGCCATCCGAGTCATATGCTCATTCCTTAGCGAACGCACCACCATCTGTGCATAGTTATTAATAGAGCAGCCACATGAGACTAGGTTCAGATAGTAGGAGACCCTATCAGTCCGGTCGTTCAGGAGGGAGATCACAGCAGCAAGGGAAGGATTCATGCCCTAAGTGCGGGAGATTTCATACAGAGACTTGTTATTTGGATATCCCGGTGTGTTTTAGATGCGAGGTAAGAGATCATATCCAGCGGGACTACCGTGTGCCCAGTCAAGGCATGGGTAGGGGATTTTCTTAGTCACTCGGTTCTTCAGTCACCACATCATATATGCGTCTTTCAGCCCCAGTAGGACGTGGTACAGTTAGGGGTGGAGCTCGCGGTAGATGTGGTTACATGTATATTGTCTATTCAGGCTATTGATTGTTATACTCTTATAGAGCTGGGGTCCTCTTTGTCTTATGTCACCCCATTCATTGCTTCAAGTTTTTGGATAGAACCCGAACAACTTTATGATCCGTTCTCCGTATCGACTCCGTTTGGTGATTCTATTATAGCGGCGAGTTTAGAGGTATTGTGTTTCCACGGTATGTGGTGGTGTTACCACGATCGATCTTATCGAGCTTGGAATGGTAGATTTTGATGTGATTTGTGGAACAAACTAACTTTATTCATGCTTTGCAAAACTTGACTGCCGAACGAGAGTCATGAGTTTCGAGTTCCCTAATGAGCCGGTTATCGAGTGGAAGGGGAATGGTGTGGTGCCGAATGTTAGGTTTATTTTCTACCTTAAGGCTTTAAAGATGACTAAGAAGTGATGTGTCTATCATTTGGCCCAGGTGGCGAACACCACTTCATAAGTGTCTACCCCCGAGTCCGTGCCAGTTGTAAATGATTTTCTTGAAGTATTTTCGGATGAGCTTCCAGGGATTCTGCCAGATAGGGAGATTGATTTCGGGATTGATGTATTGCCGTATACACAACCAATATCTATTCCACCATAAAGAATGGCTCCAGCAGAGTTGAGGGAGTTAAATGAGCAGCTGGAGGATTTATTAGAAAAAGGATTTTATACGGCCGAGTGTGTCGCCGTGGGGTGCTCCGGTTCTCTCTGTCAGGAAGAAGGATGGGTCGCTCCAGATGTGTATTGATTATCGGCATCTTAACAAAGTCACCATCAAGAATAAATATCCTTTGCCTCAGATAGATGATTTGTTTGACCAATTGCAAGGTGCAAGGTTCTTCTCTAAAATTGATCTCCGGTCCGGGTATCACCAATTGAAGATTAGGGAGCAGGATATTCCCAAGACCTCTTTTAGAACCTGCTATGGTCACTTTGGATTCTTCGTCATGTCTTTTCGGCTAACCAAGGCCGCAACAGTTTTTATGGATCTTATGAGTTGGGTCTTCAAGCCATTTCTAGACTTATTTGTGATTGTTTTTATTGATGACATCCTTGTTCATATGCAGAGCCGGGAGGATCATACAGGTCACCCTAGGTCAGTTCAGTAGACTCTTCATCAGCACTAGTTGTATGCTAAATTTTCAAAATGTGAGTTTTGGCTGGAGTCCGTTGCCTTTTTGGGTCATGTTGTCTCCAGTG